>JAQFZG010000595.1:0-29949 GCA_034695465.1 Entomobrya nicoleti
TTGTGTTTTCTTCGTTTCAACATATCAAATGCGTTCTAGAATATTATGATTCTTATGATGGTATTCAAATATCTCGGAACAAGCCACATCCGTATAAAAGTAGATAGTTTCAAAAAAAAAACTTGAAAAAAGATTTTAATTTTGAAGCCAACGATGATTTCTATAAGCATGGTTCTACAGGCGAAAAGATTTTATCTAAAAACTTTTCCAAGAAGGGCTTAACAGGTACTTTCGAATTTAAAAGAGCTTAGGCAAGTGAAAATATGTCATTTGATCAAACAAGGAAAGAGGCAAAATTCTGGTCCATCTTGGATTACATGGTTTAGTTGTTAAAGCTCACAAAAAGTTTGATAAATTTACTTGCTAAAACAAAAATCCCACGTCAACACTCCGAAATTTTCTGCATTACGTCAGTCCACGTTCAAATGTTACAGCATTTCGAGTTGTTCATTTGTACGACTATTTGGTAAGCATATCTCACGCCCTCAAAATGGTGGTGAGTGAATGTTCAATTAGTTTAAATATTCAATTAAACATAGCGCTTAGCTGCTTGTCTCAATAACAAAGCTAGGTTAATCATTGATTTGAAAGTGAAGCGTTTAATGCTATTCACTTCTCTTACAACGTCTTGGACAAGTGTAGTTTAGAACAACAAAAACGTAAGAACCTTGAATAAAAAATTAATATGGTTTTTGCTCCTAATTTCCAAGTCTATTTGGCTAAAAGGGTTCTGAAAATAGATCGTCTGATTACGTAACACGTCGTTACCACCTTCTCTTCTGAAACTCATTCACAACCATTAAAACGCTGTTGAATATTACATTTACATCCTTAAATTAAATAAATAGCATGTTTCTTAAATGGCCATCGTAAGAAATGCATATGCCCTCGGTGCTAATTGTACTATAGTCAGCAATGTAGTTTTCTACTCGTATGTGCAAAATACGTACATCGTAACATAATTCACAAAATATTATTCCATAACCGACATGTGTGCATATTTTCTTCTTATTATATACCATTTTGCAGTTTAACATTCTTATAATAATATTTGTACCCTTTTATAATATGTATGCTGGCTGACCAATTAAAACCAGATTGGTCCGGAGCAATATAACTCGTACACTACGTTTATGACTCAATTTTATTACACACCGTTTAATTAGTCGGTAAACGAAAAAGACACGAGGACGAAAAGAAAAGGGGAACCCATGCACGAGCTTGAATTATAACTTTGTTTATGAAGGTTTGTGCTGTTGTATGTATGCTTGCAGAAAACTACACAAACATAACACCTTTCTATAATGATAATAATAAGCTTGCTTTAAATTACAACAAAGTAATTTTCCAAAGTCATTTAATTCTTTTAAACACATTTAAAATTTTAAACTGCTTAGCTTCATTAATACCATTATTTCCCTCTACAAAAACTTTTTGCTTCATCTCCGCTCTCATTCCTCTTGGTTTCACAACATGAGATTTACTTACGAAGAGTTAGTTACACAAAATAGGTGATCATAACAATAATATTTTAAGCCTCTTTGGAAGATTTTGGTCTTTTTAGTAATTGTGTGGCAGGCTGCCATTATGTTATGCACACACACTCTTTTGAATGCACATTCCGTTTTTGATGTTTATTCAAAGGTTTTTCCAAGGAGCCATTCAAAAAAGAAAATAAGTCTTTGTCGAAGAGAAGAGCTGGAGTAAGTGGAGAGTGGAATAGCGAAAGCAGCAATAATGGCTTAGTAGGCTTGTTCTCTCTCTGAAATAAAAGCATGCAAAACATGCTGCTATGCTATGCATACTTCTTACTGTAAAAGGGGAACTTTGGGAGCTGAGTTGATGAAACAAAAAACGGTTTCCTCTTTCCTACTTTTCTCTTTAGTGAGTTGAGTTCCTCCTCTTTGTACTCCCAAATCGTCTCTTTCTCATCGTCAAAGTCAGCGTCTCCATCATTGCAACATATTATGCTATTCTACTGAAATATGGAATGCTCATGGGTTACATTACGTACCAGTTACTAGTTACTACCACCGTCATCACCCCAAACCTCTTCCTTACTTCTTATAAAAAGCGCACAACAAAATTGTGTATACTATACTACTATACAGCACAAGTATACTTTTCTCCACAAAATGCACTATAATTCATCGTATTCTGATGCACTTTTGGAAATTTGGTTGAATTTCTTTAAGAAAATGCCATGCACGTGCGCTAATTATATTTTATGGCGTTAAGAAAATAGGGAAGCTAGTTTACGCTGCTGGAATAATCAAGTGAAATTTGACGAAATTCAAGGAGGAAATGACGACAAAAACGAAGATACATGAAAGGAGAAATTACGATGAAAAGCATGTTCCATTTGTATACTATTTGTATACTTTCATTGTATTACGTGAGATATAGAAGTTTAAATATAAAACTTGACGATTCGCTTTTGTATATATTCAACTATGCATATTTCTTGCAACAAAATTAATAAAATCTTTTGCCAAACTACCTTCATAAAACCCATTTTCTTGGGTTGAAAACTATTCATGTGCCTTCATATATGTACGTCTTTCAAAATTGTAACTTCTTATTTAGGCATGAGAGCTGGCGGAGAATTCAACATTTCATATTGTAGCACTTTTTACTTAATACCATCAAACTCAATTCAGTGGATGCATACTCAAGCGAGCTGATTGTGAGCTGACAGGAGAAACATAAAGGATATTATATTACAACATTATGTAGCTGAAGGGTACTTGTAATAATTCTGGTGAATATAATCGCTTTCGTTTCTCTTTTGTCATAATGGGATTTCCGCCTGTCTTTGCTCTGCTAACATGTCTAATATATAACTTGTAGGCATGGCCAGTGCCATTTCATTATTTTCTTTTCCCTGTGAGCCATTCCAGTTTCTGGCCATATTCAGATGTGAGTTTTGAAATATTTTGAGATGAACAGAAAAGAGAATTAATGTTCAAAGAGTTTTCTTTAGTTTCCTCATTTCAAAGAAAAACGACAATGAGAAGTCTTCATTGACAACAGCGTTGTGTTAAGTGTGAGAGGGTTTGACTCAGATAGTAATTTTAAAATAAAAAATAATCAAAATCTAGTTTCAAACTTTCGCATTTTGAAATTAAACAACATTGAAAATTCATGCCATAACCATCAACATCACGCTTTTATTTTTATCTGTTTGTATGTTTATTATCACGTATCACATAACGCCATAAGATTGAATATACATCTCTCTGAGGAGAGATCAGAGGAACCGTTTATGTGAAAAATGAGAGTGAGCTTGAAAGGGAAAAATAATAACTAAGAAACAAATAACAAGACTATATAATATTATTTGAAGAAAGATACTGTGCACACTACTGGTATCTAGTAGAGCAAAGCCAATCATCATCTACAAGCTAGTAGGTATACCAAAGCAATTTATCCGGTATTCCTTACAAAGAGCTTCCTCATTTCATCTTTCCTGGTTTTCCCTCGCTCTCTATTTCTGTTTGTGTTTCTCTTTTTTAGGAAACTTTATCATAAACAAAATCATGATGATCGTCATTCGCATCAAGGGAATGTTTCAGCAGCAGTACACAAGTGCTACTTTTGTACACATGGCCTTGCTTTTTTCTTTAAAGTTTTTTTTCCTCTCTTCAGTGTGTTCACTCAAACAAGAAAAATAATAACAAAATGTTGTACGTCGGGCAAGAAGCGAAATAGCGAAAAATTGGAGATGGTAAGTGGAATGGATCGGTTTTTACACACTTCCACACAACCATACCAACTCGTATATAATAAATATATTATGCAATGCACAAGGCTGGATATTATTAGGTAGACACAGATAGTATTGTATACGGACTGCACCATCACCACCATCAACGGTAGCAGCAGCGGCACTAAAAAGTTTACATGCTCGACGCACCATCATAATATAAAAAAGATCTCAATGAAAAAGTTTTCGTGGAGTGAAAAGCAAGAGGAAGTATCATGATATGATTACAGAAGAGATATCTACGTAAATAAAAGGAATGAAAGTGGATGAGGAGGAGAATGAAAAAGAAAGAAATGAGCACTCCGACCAAGACCAATATAATACATTTACGTCGTTTTCAACGCATTCTCCGAGTATATTTATGACATGAGTTAAATGTTTACGCTGTTTTTTTTTGTACAGAGTGTCATGTTGATAGTGGTGGCTTGTGGATAGTGGATCATGTAGTCGTAATAGTGTATATTTTGTTGGTAGTAAGTTCACTTTGTCTAAAGGTAAAAACGCTTCCACACAGCATGCATGAGTATCTTGAGGGCACTACCGCTACAAATAAAATATATTTTTAAAAGTCAGAAAAAGAAGACGGAAGAAGAAATATTTTGTTAAAGTAGAGAAAAGCAAGAGTGTAGTAAGGTAATAAAAATGGGAAAGGAGAAAAAAGGGAAAGCAAACTATATATACCGTATACACAGTGTAAAGATGCCATGTTCGCTACACTGAAATGAAAACAGATGGACAAGAGGAAATTGGGAACGGATGATTGCGAATGAGATGGAAAAAGCTTGTTGTGTGAGGGCATAACGGCGTGTTATTTGCTTGTTCCCTTTTTTGTCACAACACTTCACACTACATTCATTTTATTCTCCCTTTTTCTCTCCCTCTCGTAGTAAAAAATATCTAATATGTGTACATATGTACCTACGCATATTATAATGAACACATACTACAAACAAGCATACACATATCACACACACAGGCATCAACAAACATGAAATGTGAGAGATGAAGATGATATGGACGCAAAAATAGTAAAAAAAAGTGGTGGTGCGAGTGTAGTGTTGAGAAAGATGGTGATGGTGCAAGTGATACTCTGAAAAAACACCAGGAACACTGATACTGCTGCTTATTTCGGTACTCCACTATATGGTATTTTTACATGATGATAGAAGCACCAGGAATTGTGGCGGTGGTAATGCTGGGCTTGTAGGTAGTAAAAAAGATAGTGTGTAACTTCTACTATTACAAATACAACAATAATAGTATTGCCACACACAAACCGCCATGTCATTTCACTAAAAGAATCTATGAATCCCAAGGGTGACCACAAAAACGGACTCACGAATGTGTGCATTTACTACTGTTGTTGCAGAGAATCAGCTTAAGTTGAAAATGTACACAGTACACAAAGGGAGAAAGGATGGAAATGAAAAGAACCATATGCTTTTCTATTTTTCTGACGACTTTATGCTCAACAAACCAAACAAACGAGATAGGAAGCTAAGAGGAAGAGTATCTCTAGTAGTGTAGTCATCATCCATTTATAGAATACAATTTTTATGGGTTTCGTTTTATGTATAATTTCATGCCCTCTTACAAAACAGGGATGTAAAGAATAGATGAGAAAAGAGAAAGGTGAAATGAATAAATGGGGAAAGTGTGTTGGGAAAAACTAAATGGGGGAAAAGGACAATGGCCTCCTTGTTGACGGAGGAAAGAAAAGAGAAACTGTTTTTTCTTCTTACCTGTATGTGTTCTTTCGTGAGCCTTCAGGTGTGAACTCTTAGTATACATCTTCTTACATCCTGGATACATGCATCTATGATTTCGCCTTTTTTCTGAACAATCCTCTGTTGCTGAACCACGAGTGTTTCCTTTCGTGTTTCTTGAGGAGGTGGTGGTAGTAGTATTGGTACTTGTTGCGGAGCCAGTTGATACGATAGAGGTGGAATTCACTCCGACAGTTGTTGGTATTGATGATTGGTTTGTGGAAGCAGAAGACAATTTGTTATTGTTATTGTTACTAGTGAGAGGAGACACTGATGTCGGGGATGAGGATGAAATAATTGAGGAATTTGCTATTGTGGTTGGCGTCGATGATGATACCGATGATAAAGGTGAACAAGACTTTGTGGCACTTATACTATTGATTATGCTACTCGTACTAACACTGCTCAGACAGTTACTTAGTGCGGAACTACTCAAGATACGGGAGGTAACGGGTGTGTTGGAGGCTGTCAGCACGCTATGGCTCAAAGAACTGCTGGTACTGGAGTTGATGTTGGCGTTACTGGCGACGGCCGCTGCAGCGGCTGCGGTGAGGGCACTACTGCTTATCGTTGCAATTGCACAAGTGGTTCCAGCCAAATTGATTGTTGCAGTGGTGGGATGGTGGTGGTGGTGAGGATGAGTTCCGTTTGGAGGTCGAGCGGCAGCAGCAGAGGCGGCAAGAATGAGTGCTGGAGGTCCATGGAACAACACGGCGGTATGCTCAGCAAATCTTTTGTTGCTAATACTATGACTATTATTGTTACTATTACTATTACAGTTACTGCTACTACTGCTTCCGCTACTACAACTACTACTGTTATTGTTGTGGTTATTGTGGCGATTATTATTATTGTTGGGATTATTTCGTCTCATTGACTGAAGCATCACACCTCCTCCATTGATTATAACGTCTGTAGAGTCAACATCTGAAGTCAGTTCGTTTGCTGAGGGGGAACTACAACCGCTGCTGAGCACGTCCAGGGAGTCATTGCTATCACTAAATTCCAATAGGCTTCTTTGCAGAAAGTCGGTGGGTGAGTTAGCTCTCAGCTTTGATGACATCAACAGTGGACTTGTGCTGTGGCTCTCCTCCTCAGCGTCGCTCAACTTTGGGGAGGATGAGTCGCGGCGATGGTCGCGGACGGAGCTTTCTAAGCCCAAGTCAGCAAAGGACGGATTTGAATGACGACATTTTGGATATGGATCTTCTTTCAGACACCGTTCCAGCTCGTAACATGCCTGTTAAAACAATGGAAAATGTCCAAAAATTAATTACTAGTCTGAAAAATTCATTTAAGTTTTACTACATTGTCATTAACACTTTTATCCTCCTTTTTAATTTACCCAACATCCATATCATCAGGCTACATTGTAGACGACGACTACATTGAACTGTAAAACATGCCACGTTGACAGAACAGTCAACCATGTGCATACATATGCCTACTTGACTGTTACCGTAACCTTTTTTATTAGCATGCTAATGCATTCATAGTCCCATTACGCTATCTTTTTTATGTCCCTTTCGTCCGTCACATTATACTGCAACATGCGTTATTACAAGAAAAAAGGTTTATGTGGGCACATTTTATGATGCTTTTACTCAACTCTGTGCACTGTACTCTCTCTATTACTTTCGTCTTTTAATGGTGTTTGCTAAGATATTTATAGAATGATCAATGAACGATTTCATCCATTTCTAAACGCTTAATCACTTCCTCCCCTCCAGCAATGCATACAACCAACCACCGCACCACACAAATTTCTTTCTACCAAAATTGCGCTCAAATTCATATTAAAAATCCACACACAGGTTCCCTGTCGCCTCTCCTCCACTCATTCTTCCCATTTTACTCATTCATTGACTTCACCTTCATTTTACTTTTACCACATTACTATCGACATAAATAAGAATTCTCCTTCTACCATTTCTGCTACACTTTTGTTCGTGTGAAGCCGCCAAGCCATCCAATTTAAGTAACCGTACTTCCACCACCACCACTGCACTACCTAAACTTCTCTTTCTCCCTTCTCCTCAAAGCTTTTATGTATTTTACTAAGGCACATGCTTCATCAAACAAATATTCTCACTTCATTTGCATTATTATGTTGTAAGACCCAAATAAAAAGGGGGATGGATGATGATGACGATGAGAAACTATATGCATAATATTTAGTTGTGCTTTACAAAGTATCATTCATTCCATCCACTTTATATTTCGGAGGATTCTCTTTTTCTCGCCTTCCCACACTGCTGCTATTATTATAACAATCCCATTAAAACCGCTTGCAATATTATGATGATGTTGATGGCTCATACACCGACGCCACCGACCATGCCTGTATTTCTCTTGGTATGAATCTTGCATGTATGTGTAATAATAGTAATAGCCCTTCTCATCATTTCTCCTTACTTATGTAAACGAAGTGGTAGTATAATAACAGTAAATGTTAAGGTCCGCCTGTGTCTGCTGATTTATATACTGGCTTTAGTAGTTTATAGTTTTTACATGCAGTGCAGTTTCAAAGGAAAAGCTAAAGTATAGTTGTGTGTTTTCCTCTCTCAGTCTTCTTTGAGGAAAAAAGAGAATGTAATACATTATGACAATGACAACTATGTTGTCTGTGGATATTACTTGTATGATTCTAACTTGGCGGTGGCGTGTTTTCTCTCTCTAAAAAATGCCGCTTGTTTACTAAAGTAAAGCCCTACTTACATTATGCATGATGACGAGAACTAAAGCGATGATGATTGTTGGGCTTGTTGATGCCTTTTTCTAAAGGCATAAAAAAGGAGAGCACGTTGCGTTTGTATGCTTAAAAAATAAAAAATGCTAGACTCATAACCACACTATACTTCGAATATGATACATGTGGATTTAGTAGTAAAGTGTGCACACATAATTTTGGATGAAAGTGTGCGTTGCACGTCATTCATAATGTACATATTACAATATTATGCAGAAATTTTGCATTTTAGAAGATTTAAGTTAAGAATTCTGTACACATTCCGTAGTGCATTCATAAAGATATGGACCCAAATAAAAGTTGAAGGAAAGGAATAGTTTAAAAAAGAAACGATCTTATGAAATGAATGTATACGAATGAAGAAATTCTTTTCTTTTTGTTGCTTTGAGTTTATGCATACATTATGTTAAATGCATCTATGGGAAAGAGTAACATGAATATTAAATGTATGCGAGTTTCACTAATTGTAAATTTTCATTACCCCTCGCCTCTGGCCCGAATATGGCACGTGGTTTACCTACGCTACACTAGCTTTATTATCATTTTCTCTATGATTCATGGGCAATTTTCATTTCCTCTCTTTTAAGTATACCAGCATAGATGCCGTCTAATGGGTTTTGCTATACCCTACTCTTTATTCTTGTTTTTGAACTGGAAAACCTTTACTGTCATTGTCCTATCATTCTTACGTAGAGACAGAAGCAAGCATGATAACTGCAGACTGGTTTTATTTGATGGCAAAGAGCTATCATAGTAGAGCAAATGGGAGGAGACTACGAGAGAAAAGGAAACGGGTAAGTTTGAATTATGTATTTGCAATTCGCGAATTGCTTGGCTGCCTGGGTGAAAGTCCTTTGCAAGCTAAATTTCATTGAAGTGGGTGAACATGAAGAATGTCTACATACAAACGTACATACGTCCGCTTGTCTCTTTATTTCTGTCTCCCTCTATGCCCCCTACAATATTTATGTGGGTATACAACTGCCGCCCATGTTCTTGAACATTTCAGAATTTCAAAGACCTTTCTTACAACTACGCCTACACTCATAAATTTGAATATTAATATTAATGGTAAATTTTAATGTACAAATGATGAAATATATATGATATGTTGATGAAGGAGTGCCTACTCCTTCATCCTCAGGAACTATGGACTGTTGAGCTGGAGATGGAATAAAGAAATGGCTGTTATATGTCGTGTCGGGATTTCGAGAAGAAAAGGTAGCGGAATGGCCCGAAGAAAAGTGACATTAGTTGCTAAGTTGTGGAGACGATGTGGAGACTTCCGGCTCCAGGATGATGTTTCACATTCTTATAATATATCATTTATCCTTTACTCTTGTTCACACTTGCAGTAAGGTTGTTCATCAGGCGTTGACATTTGGGCTTGTGGTTTGGTTAATTTTGCTCGATGAGTGCGTAGTAAAAAGTCTCGTCTCTGTTTCTCTCTACTAAAAACATATTTTCTGTCTTTCAGGAAGACAGATTGTAATTTAAGCCTGGCTTGCTCCGCTGTACAAAGCAAAATTATAGTCTTCACTTTATCTTTCTGACATGGTTATGTTATTATATTATTATACGAAGAATACATATATGCACTTATTTTATAGTACAACAAATATACAAGGAAGTGTTTTTATTCGCAAAAAATGCCAGACCAGAGTACAGTAGAATTGTATACAACTATGGATAAAGTCTAGGCTCATCTCATGTCAGTCAGTCACAGTCAAGTCAGTCATTGTGATTGCTGAACATGTTTTATATCAGGTTTCTTCACTCGACTGCCGTATATTTACATAAGAGCGTATATACATACATATGAACACACACATAAACTATGTATGTATCTCTGAACTGAACTCGAGCTTTTCACAATTTCAATTCTGGAGAAGGGAGAGAGGAAATTAGGACGCCTTTCTTCTCAAGTTAACGTACTTAATTCATTATTTGTATGACAGTTGAATGAAGTTGCTCTTATTCTAGCCAGCTCAGCTCAAACCTTTCTCATACATTTTATATCAAAACATTCAAGTCCTCCTCCAAACTCCATCTCGATCACTGTTAGTCTACATATGTGAGCGTGTACATAATGTCTAAATCCAGCACGAACCGGTTTACTTCTCAGTGTACAAGACAAGTTAACATCGCATCATTCCTCTTCTTGTGAACGTCAAACAAAAGGTGCTTTAGCTTGTTTTCATTCTCTTCCTGGATGAACGAGGAAAATGGATCAACAACGCTCACATATTTTTTTGTCATATTACTAAATCTTTTGTATCGCATTCAATTTATAGCTAAGTCCATTCCAATTACAACAGCTTTAAATTTTCATCCCAGAAATTTTCCAAAATGACAGTAGATCCATTTATTTGGATAAATCATATTAAACAGGATCGTCTGATAGATAGGTATTTCATATGAGAAAATGAGAAACAAGTGTATATACATATACTCATGTACATATATATGTTAGATAGAAACATTCTAGAATCTCTTGATAATTTATTTTGTCAAGTTGTATTACGTTATTATCGGTTGTTGATAAACAACATCTTAAATAACTTGACTTGACGGAACTGGTTTGCACTTCAAGTACAATTTCAGCTCAGCAAACGTTCGCCCTTCAATTATAATTAATTTTAATACTCGACTATTTAGTAAAATATGAAACTTTATTTTCAACGCAAGAGCGGACAAAGACCCTCATACTGTTTAGATCATCAACTTTATCTACATAACCTTGAAGAAAATAAATGAGTGTAAGATTTTACACTTTTTGCGAAGAATTAAAAGTTACTTGAATAACTAATAACACAGCTAAATATATGATAGTAATTAATGGTTTTAACCTATTTTGAACCTTTATGGCCATAACATTTAAATGTTCGCAATTTAAATTTAACTTGATCATGATAACTCATGAACAAATTTATTTGTACGAACGGAAGGACAAAAAATTCCACATTTAATCTTATCCATTTTGCTAATCTAAATAGCTTTTTATGGATGATGTGAGTAACATACATACTATAAAAATGTATGGTCGCTGGCTGATGACCGAGTCACTAGTAAACATGCCAAGATTGATTCCTTGACCTCCCATGAATACATCAACTGAAATTACCCTACTTTACTCTTTGGAATATTTTTATCAGTTAAATAAAGTCATCATCATCATCACCAACTCGTAAACCAACCCACCAACCACGCCATTCCTCTATAATACAGCAAACACGATAAGATAAAACAGCATCGATACGATGGCATGTAGGATAGAGTACACATTAGATACCTACACACAGAGACAGCATGGTCTATGCGTGGGAATTCCCTTTTTTATGGGCTTCTCTGCGAGCTTCCAAACAGTCACTGGGTTGAATTATGTTATCACTTGGTGAATTACTGGTATTTACAGAGAGTACACAAAAACGTCCATAAAATCAATTGAAATGAATTTAAACGGGCTTTACGGGGGTAATTAACCATGTTGTTTCATGGTTTTCATCTTGATTCTACTTGATGTCCTTCGTTTCAAAAGTCTGCATCATTACAAAACAACACAGAGGAAAATCCAACAAGCCAACCTGAAAAGTTGGTGATGGCGCCTAATGTCAATAGTGCTTTTGCTATTGTTGAGTAGAGAAAAAGCATAGGGAGAAGGGAGACGACGGTCTTTTCACGATGGCTTTAAGGCTTTTCTTTTGAACGTATCTGGCTCAAATCAAAATCATTTTTGGCTTTTGAAACCTAAAAGATAAGATGTAAAAGAGAATGAAGACGACCTCCGGACAAGAAGTTGTAAACAATTTGTTTAAATGGGTGCATAAAATGTGACTCATATAGTCCAAATGGTACATTTCTAAACAGAAGACCAAACCTTGTGTAAATTTTGTGTTTCATGCGTCATAGGGAAGCAACAAGCATCAGCGTCTGTCTGATCATGGGACGGCCACTCGGAAATTTCCCTGTTGATGCGAGCACTAAAGACTAAAAACAATCTCAAGTCGTTTCCGTCTGCATAATATACAGAGCACATGCATTCATTCATGAAGACAAGGGAAAGGAAACAGGGATTATTCACTAATGCCTACAATGACATTTTCATACAAAAGCCAGATACTCCTCTTTTTCTACTGATCTCACTAAAATTACTTGAAGGCTGTAACGGACAAGGAGAATATATGAGGCTGAGATACACACACACACTCTCTCTGTCTCGGCATTTTTATCTGTGTTAATAAAACTTTCATGTGGGTCCACTTGTACAATTTAAAATATTTTAACTTCTTTCCATTTTGCGTACATTTGTGTCTGTTGTCTACTATATTTTTTGTCAAATTTCAGAGGACTTCCAAAAGAAAATTGGTTTGAAAAGGTCAACTAGCAGCATCAAGCAATACTAGACCAAATATACTCTTCAAAAGGCTTATATTAATTGTTTAGGATTAGTTTTGTTTTATACTCATAGCTTTTTCTTTTGGTGCAATAAAAAGAGAAAAGTTTTGTTCGTCATAAATTCTGTATGAAGTTGCGGTTTCCTTCCTCTGCATTCCATTTCTGACATATGCATGGGTCGCATTGTTATAGGGTGAAAAAAAACCAACATTTTCTTCCAAATTTTGGCTGTGTTATGAATTAAAAGTGACTTGTTTTTGAGAAAGTAGAAGCAAGGGCTTTTCGAGTGTCAGTTTCATGTCATTCTTAATGCTCAATGTAGAACAGTCTTCTCAGGAGCATGAACACACGTCATCCTTTGTATATGATATGAGAATGTGATATGTTTATATGAAGAAAAGGGGAAAACGTAGCAAATTTCCCCAAAAACTGTAAATTCCATTCACATAAAAAACCCAAGACATGTGCATGTAAAGGAATTTCTCAAACAACGCGTATGGTAATGGCATCCGAACCGAACGTAGATGGACATGAAGACGAAAAAGAACCGCATCTCCAACAAACAAAACCACAAAAGCAGGGATCAAATTATGTGGATATGGATATTGTATGAGAAACAGTAAAAGAAGTATGCACACACCACTACAATAAGATGAGGGAAAAGGGGAAGTGAATCTTCTTGAAAGCAAAACTATGAGAGAGAAACTCGATAACTGGAAATGACTGTGCTGTCATTTTCGACCACATCTTTTATTCCTTAGTGATCCCTTTTACTACACTGCTAAACTCCTTCCTTCACTGTTGTTGCATGCACCAGCTGAAAACATAAAACCATATTTTTTGCTTCCCGATAAAAAACGGTGTATACCAATACCAGTCAGGCTGTCATGAATATACATACATATTTTATGTCGATGCATTCCGCATTCCTATCAAACATATTTATGCGCAATGTGTATATATGTCTTATATTTTTGTGGACATGCATAAAATGTGCCATTCTCGTTTTCAATGAAGCTTTTCTTGTTTCTCTATCCTCTCTCCTCCTTCCTTGTTTTCTTTACAGCTTTGCCTCACTACTTTTTATTTTTCGATTTCCAGTCAAACATCATTCACCAACCCCATCGCTTACCAAAAACGAACAATTGCAACTTTGTGTACCTATTTGACTCCTTCCAACTCTGTCTACATAACACATAAAAGGAGAAAATACATTATTGCCTTCCCATGTTGCTTTGTACACCACATTACTATATTAAAAGAACAGCAGTCGTAACGGTAGGCGTAGTAGCTGCAATCTATCCACAACACTTTCCTTTTATGGGCAAACTGCGGCAAGTAAACAACAAAAAAATAAGAAAAGAAATCGCTAAAGTTTAATGTATGTCTTTGTATGTTTCTACTTGTATCTCTCCTCTTCTTCTCTAGAGAAGGTAAGGGCATTCATCTTACTGCCACCATGCCGCAAAACAACATCTTTTCTTTACCTACCAAAACTATGATCATTTCTTGTAGTAATGCACGCAAGAAAAAAATAATGCTCTTTTTTCATTTAAGCTTTTGTACATTTTACTGGAATATTGAAGAAGAGTGATCGACGCTTACTCACGTCTCTGATTCTTTGATGCTACTGCTACTTCTACTACTGCAGTTGGATTTGTTCAAATACATAACTGTGTTTGATGGTGTGGTTATATGCGGTATACATGTGTGAGCTTTGTGTCTCTGGGTGTTACTGACTTTTTTCCCATTTCACATCAAATCTCATGGCAAAAGCTGTCAGTCAATGAAGACGGCTTTTGCTCACACAGGGAATCACGGCTGCCAGTATCTGATAACTGTTCCAATGCCACTGGTACCATCACCAAAAGTTTATATAAATGAGGCATCTTACATACACTGTCTACATTACACAGGACTTTTTTGCAGTTGGATTTGGCGATAGAGACGGCGGAGAACTACTGCTGTTCGTCTGGATATTTCTGGTTTTTATTCTTTCACTATTTCCTTCATTCATCGGTACTTTTTTCTCTTTCTTCGTGTTCTTCATATTATCTGTCGTTCTCAGGGTGGATTATGTGACCTCAAATTTCCCTTTCTATCTTTCCTTTTGTCCTTTTTCTTTCCTTATTCTTTCTCGGAAGGAAGATGAAGTTGAGAAACAAGTTTATTCTCATGTTCATTGGAACATTACTGAGGATTTTCTCTTATTCTTTGAAGGATCCCCGGCTTATTTTTCCGTTATACTTTTAACTAATGTCATCATCATCGTTAATAATGTTCTTCGTCTATTGTGTGTGAATAGGACAAATGAATGCAATGCTCCGAATTGTATTATTTTGATATTAATTTTGTGCTCAAAGAATAAAAACCGCTTTCTTACATATCGAAAAAAACGCAAGTCTTGGATTTTGTTATTTCTCTTTATCGTTTTTGGTAGTTGGGAAACATGATCATATTTTTCATTACTTTCTTTTCTTTTTCCAGTCTAGTTTTACCTTCATCATCTTCAAAAGTAATCCATAATCCAATCAGAAAGCCCCATTCAAATCGTATTTACTTCTTCATGACTTCTTTCTGACTTCACATTCTTACTGAAGGTTTCCCTTATTTTCAAAGAAATTTATGTCTGCATGCTTGTCCATCTGTGAACAACAATATCACTGTGATTTAAGAATCAGTGAAATATGCGTTTTTCCATTTTCTTGTTTTTATATGTACATGTAGTTTGCTCATTAGAACATGAAGCTATAATTTCGAAGAGTCAAAGAACATTACCTTTTTAGAATCAACAAAAAATGAATGTCATGAGTTGTGAATTTTAAAACGTTGCCAATTTTGAGACCTGTGAACTTCAGCAACTTCATCACATCACTTAAAACGATTTATTTAATCAGATGATGATGTAATATGAGTAAGTAACCTAGCACGCCTCCAAAATTAATCCTTCTTTTGAACCATATACTACTTGACGTGTTGACTGGTGCTGATACATGACTTGCCCATTTATCCTGGCTTCTATACAAGAGAAATATATTAGACGACAGAATAATCTGGATGGACTCCTCCGCAAAAATCAGCACGTGCCATCCATTACCACTTCCGCTCATTTTTTACTGTGTGCTATGTTCACTCAATGCTCGCCACTAGCCACAAGCGTTTGCAGCAAAGTCATAATACTCTATTATAATTTTTTTATGTCGATTTAGATTAATGGCAGTGGGCACTAGCGCATAAGGATGTATGCGTAGACACAAATGTCCCTGTAACCAACTGATTGTGAATTTTTCAAATAAATAACTACAATAGAGAAGTCATAAAAAGTAAAGAAAAGTTGTAAAGCTACTTAAAAATACTGCTGGATAAAAAAACTCAGCTATATAAATATGCATACATGCACATATACTGTACATTAAACACTTATATTATAGTACAAAATGAAAGATGATGGATGCATGAGTGTGGAGCGGATGGATAGTAGTAGTATAAGTTGTAACAAAGTACAGGAAGATAAAGGCAAGACCAAAAATGTTTTGACTATTGATCTTACAATTTTTCTTTCTTTTCTGCTTTTCTCTTCTCCCCTTGCCTTATCTCCAATAAAAAAGCCAGAAAGAGAGAAATAAAACTTTTCTTGAGAGATACACAGTGATAGTTTAGGTATAAGCCCGCACCGCACCAAAATGACAGGATTTTGAAGGGTATAAAAGCAGAAAGGCAAGAGTAAAATGGGGAAACCCGATTATATGTTTTTTGCACAGCATTCATATCCCAACACATACTGTCAACTGTTATGAAAAGTTTAGCTTTGTCATCGCAATTTTTCCAATATAACCTTTTACACGCAGCGCTTTATCACATTATCGTCGTATCATATCTTGAGGATTATGATGGCAGAAATTTTTCCCTTATACACCACGCACGCATATAGTAAACTACCATACTTCACATTCTTCCCTTTGTTCCATTCCAGCTCTCTTTTTTGGCATCATCATCAACAACATCGCATATTGCACCATAAGCACACCAGTCGATTTAGCTGGAAGAAACGTGTCGCAAAAATAAAATGGGACAACCACGACGATACCGTGCCACATGGACTGACTGAAAGGGGCATATTACATAATGTCACGTTCGATATGATATAACATACCGTACTAACGTGGTAGAAAACTACACAACCGTGGAAAATGAGAAAACAGAAATCCCTCTTTTATCATCATCGTTTTCTCATCAGCCCTGTCAAAGTAGCACTATTCAAGTAATAAACCACTGTGCAATGAGGCTCCACACGCACACAAAAAGAGAAGAAAACATGATGATGGGCAGCTCAAAGATAAGTAGTAGGAGAATATATGCAATATAAGGAGAAAGTTGAGTTATATAATGAAAAGGTAGTGTAGTGGATACATATAAATGTATGGATGTGCTTGGTTCTGTATTTCAAACCAGATTTAGCACTTTCTCTCATACTCATCCTGATCATCACCGTCATCGTCGTGGTTGTTGTTGATGTCGTCCACTTTTTTTACTTTTTCTGCTAGAGTCAGTGAAAGGTCCCACAGCTAATTCAGTTAGCTTCCTATATAGAAAGTTTGTGTATATACATATATTATCGTGTTTATTCATTTGAGCCGGATATCCTACTGAATCAGGTAGGAAGGAAAGAGAAAAAAAGAAATTTCCCTGTCTCTCTCGTTTTGTTCTCTCTAGTGACGATCTTGTCGTGAAAGTAGAAAAAATGCAAAAGCGTATCAGTGTAGCAGAAAAAAGGCAGAGTTGCTTGTTAGAGGTTAAAAATGTGTACGTATAAAAGATAAAATGAGAAGTCTCCAAACTTGGAGATTCAACAAACTCAACTGCCATGAGAGAGAAAATAGAAATAGGATGTTGTGATGAAGTAGAAATGTTTTCAGTGTTTCCCCCATTTTGAGTAAATATACTATTGCACATATATTAGTGCCCATATCGGTGTATATTACATTACATGGGAAAATTGTCTCATTGTTAGGAAGCACATGCATATCTCAAAAAAATGCTTTAAAATTTATATACATACAGCATAATATGAAAAAATAAGCATATCTATCCCATATATGCATACAGTTTTGTAATAATAATAGTAAGTAATGGTATTTGAGCATCTCGCTTCGTTTCCATTCCAGTAGTTGTCGACTCAGGAAGAGTTTGTGGGTCTCATCGGAATAACCCTTTATATGGCCGAACAAACTTGCCTAAAACTGTGTTGTATGCCCACATACATAAATATGTACATACGTACACACCGTATTATTTATTATACATTTCCCACCCGGAGAGATATAATCTATTCAAACGGAAGTGAAAATGCATACAAGATTACCACTGCTACCTAAAAAGTATATTTGTAAGTTAAAACATACATAGACAAAAAAAATACATACATTTGCCATACCAAGTCAACAGCAGGAAGAAACGAGTGAACTTCATCGAGGTTCACATTTCTAGAAGGTACGTTTTGACTGAACATTTTTCCCCTGCTTCAATTTCAGATGCAATCAAGGAAGAACGTGAAAAAAGTAAGCTGAACATTTTTTTCCATTTTCTGCTCTACTACCACCAAACACAACGATTTACCTATTCCATCTCATGACGAAGCAATGAACAGACAAGAGAAATAGAGAAAGCTGGAACACAAAAAATTCAACTTTCTTCATGTTTCGCATCTTCACTTCAACACTATTTTCGGTACTTCTAACGTTCCAACTTTAGCAATAAGGACATTTTTTACGGTAGTCCTATCTTCGTCCTGTGTTCATAGTATTGCTTCGTTTTTTTATTTGGAGCAGCTAAAAAATTACCGTCGCTACTGCTGCACCACGGCTGTTTTCTACCATCAGCGGCATTTTACTTTTCATGAACATTCATACCATGACATGGCGCGAGAAAAGCTCTAGGAAAAGCGCTCAAGCAAGTTTTTTCGGGCACACTGCATAATAATATAGGTACGTATACGCAAGCAAGCACATTGTGAGAGAGAAAATCCTAAAAACTAGGCAGCGTGGTGGGGATATCGACCCGTCTCAGGGTCGATATCGTAGGTTCCTGCTTCCTTTCTAGCAAAAACATACACACACATTCAGAATTCACATCCACCACTTTTGCTTGCTTGCAAGTTTTGAGCGCCTATTTATATTGCATGTTGTGTCTGCAGCTGCCTTTCTCTTTTCTTCACCACATTCTATATAGCAAACCAAGTGTACATAAAGAACATCAGCAGTAAAAGTAGAGGGGGAAAGCGGAAGCGTCTCTCTACAACTCGTTCTCTTTTCTCTTTCACAGTCAGCAACATTGTTCACCATCTCATGAGCCAAAAGCAAGCATGTTTTATTTTTTCGCTAAAGAATAGATGTGATGTAATGGAAAGAACATCTCTTATTCTTTTCTTATGGTTCTTCGAAGGTAGTAGGATAGGTACACTGTATGCAAGCATTTTTTTCCCTTGCTCCTTTTCTATAGCCTCTTCTCTTTTACGATATTAATATTTTTAGCCTAGTGTGCTGCTTACAGAAGTGCAGTAAGAGGTTTGTGTGTGAGGCAGCACAAGCACAGCGAAGAGTTGAGGAACGATATTATTATTATTATGTTACTGGTATACTGTATAATACATGAAAAATAAAAGAGACCACACATTTTCCTACTTTTCTCCTTCATACGCACATAACAGCGTCGCTAGAGTGGAGTTCACTGTCTTCTCTTGACGTCCCCTTTTTCTTGGTTTTGTTCCTTCTCATGAGAGAATCCCACAAGGCATCTTGTTGAAAACGATGGTTGTTCTCAGAGAGTAGAATAATATACACTCTGAAATTTTCTTTGCCAATGTTATATTATTATTAGGGAATATAATAATGGAATGGCACAAAAGTCTGCATCCATCATCATAGTCACTGCCATCAAACCCATGCTGCATTGTTGTCGTAGCAGTAGTGCCACGACTCACGACGTCTGCAGGTTTTAGCCGAGTTGGGATGTTGTTGATGGAAGAACACTTATAGCAAAATATAATGGTGAAAGTAGTATGTAAAATGGCACTATGTATCACCAGGAAAAAAGAACCGTTGGCATGATCATCAGCAAACCAGCTAGAAACAGAGCGACTCGTCGAGAGAAAATTTCTCCTTTTCTCACACACAAGACAAAATAGAAAATGGTTGCCATCAGCCATGAAGAAGAGCAAACTGTAAGTAAAGTAGAATGAGTTCGTTCCAGTTTCCTTCCTTCAGCTTATGTATATGTAGTTAGTGTGTTGCATGGTATAAAAATATCCGGTTTGGAACATTTTGGTAAAGAGTATATGTACATTATTTGGAACAAGCTATTTTGGAATGTTCATAGATGTCTGTGAGTATAATAATGATACTCGACACTGCACTATCCTTCTCATCCTTTTCATCCTCGTCATCATCGGAATGGATGGAGAGAAGCGAGGGAAAAAGAAGTCTAGGGCAGACATGCGGACAGTGAACCCGGTAGGATGATATTTTGCTGTAGCGTGCCTTTCCTGGATAGGATTTTTTTGGAGTACCGTGCAGACAAGACGCTGCTACCACTGTTGTTGCTGGGTTAAGTCGGGCTTCCTACTGTTCTATGTGTGCAGCAGTAGCGGTGGTTGGCTTAAAGCAAGTATGTATAAAGTGATGGTACTAAAAATGGACTACACATATCGCAGTACATCTGTTGTATGTAAAATGATAAAAAAACAAAGTTATATGTATATGAATGGAATTTTGTAGCTAGCATGCATGCTTTCCTTTTCTACTTTTACTTTGATATCATCACAACGCAAGTAGCAACTTACATAAATGTTTTTTGCCATGCTGTGGGAGAAAAAAATGATGGCAAAGAAAGATAGGACGAGCCAAAGAAAAAGAGTAAAGCTAAGAAAGAAATTCGATGAAAGCACCCAAGTTTAATGCGTTTTTTCCCTTTTTCCTTTGGATGATGCTCACGTTTTCACTAGATTTATATTTTGTACAAATACAACGGATACATATATCTATGCACATCACATCGTCAGTCAGATGCATGTATTTTCCCTAGTTGACCATATGCCAAAAAATAAAAAGTGGTACGTGAAGCTCGCCTGCCATTGCTTTGGCTGTACTTAAGACACATAAAATGGCATAAAGGAATTTGGTAGGTATACACACAGGTTTCTTGTAAAAAATAGAGTATGTACTATATATACACACATGATGTATTCTTTAAACAAATAGTAAGAGTAAACTCACTTTTTGCCTTGGATGGTGGATAAAAAGCTTTTTGAAAATTACATACGGACGTAATGTGCATTTATGGATTGTAGATTTCTTCTTCTTCGAGAAACCGTTTTTTATTTTCTCCCTTTTCCCGTTCAATAATTCATGACACGGGATATTCGTCATTCATTAGCTTAAGCGGGGAGTCTGTTGTTCCCGTGAAAAGATAACAGAGATGAGGTAGTGGTGGTGGAATGGAGTGCACTTTTCTGAGAGTGTCTACGTACATAGCTAACTTACGGGTTGCAGTAAGAAAGCAAGTTGAATGAAACAAAATTGGCTTCTCGTATGCTTTTACGAACACGTGAAAATATTACTGATGTGAAAAGCAGGAAAAAATGCCGGTTTCTCGCTCTCCTTCTACTGAATATTTTGTCTACTTGCGTTTTAGCCTGATTATATTTATGAAACGAAATCTTTTTTTCTCTCAATAGCTACCTATTTGCCTTTTGATCTGGATGTACTATATTCATTCTTACCATATCAGTGATGCAAATACACAGTGCATTTCAACAACATCCTCAATCAAACGAAGACCAGACCAAGACCAGGGCCACATTTGCTTACAAGACAAGGCAGTTAACTAATGGAAGGCCTCATTTGTCTGCTCTTCTCTTTCAGCTCGTTTTCTATCATCTACATGCACCCAGCAGTCCACCACCACCATTCTCTCTCGATTCCCATAAATAACAGGAAAAAAGCGCATATGGATCTTGAATCCGCTCACCGCAAACATCATGAAACATGCATATACGAAATAGCTGTTACCCAATCCCCATTCATTCGTCATACTATCATACTCTCTCCTCATCTCTTACAAACTACACAACAACTCACTACTCACCACCAAGGAAAAATCAAGGAAAAAGCTACAGCATCTGTTTTCCTAATATTATCATCATTTTTCAATGCATCATATGAAAATCCAAAAGCATTACTATCGGGGAAAAAAATCTCAGCAAAAATGTACCTTTTTTCTTCTTCCTAAGTAAATGCTCCCATTATGTTCTAAATAGCTACAAGCATTTCTCTCATCCAAGACCAAACCAAAGCACAACAACAAAACACACTTGCATCACACACATCAGCAGCGCAATGCGATGCAGATGATGATGATGGCTTTAAAATGCCTTCAGTACTTTCAAATACTCACACAAACAAAGTCCGTTTTCCTCACAAAGCTTATCTCTTTTTCTTCTGTCTTCACTTCACCCTTTCCTCGTGTGGAAGACATTGTGTATTGATAGCGATGATGATGATACCTATTTCACCAAACTACTATCCTGCCTGGTTTTTAATAATATTACCCACTATTTTTTTCACTTTTATACAACAAAGATGAGCAGAAACGTTGTTGAAAAAAGTTGAGTGCAGAGTGGAGGAACGCTTTTTGCCGTCAGTTGGATATCGTGTTATGGTTTGTTATGCCATCTTATTCTTATAAAATCTCTTTATATATTACTAGTCTTCTTGCTTTGAAAATACAATATTGTGCTATAAAACGGTAACAGTTTCCATTTCAAACATCTGGTATTTTTCCCCTAACTTCAAGTCAATACATGTTAGCTTTTCCCTTTCACGTTTAAAACCCACCCAACCCGAGAGAGAGAAAAAAAATCTCAGCAGCAGAACCCGTTGAATTTTTGGTGCCTTCTTGTTTTTATACTTTTTTTTCTCTACTTTTACATTCAGTTTGTACACTTTATTCCTGCCCGCCTGTTTCCCATCTATCCATATCCATTCTCATTTTTTCCTTCTTCCTTCCTTCCTCCTGCGCTTCCACCACCGCCACTTTATCATTTGTTAAAAACGTACACAAGAAGACTTTAAGGAAAAGGAAATAAACGAGTGTTGTTATTAGAGCTCAACTCAAGAAAAAAATCTGGAAGCTCTACTACACTACTGCCTCCATGGCCAACAACCAGACAAAGTGATGATGTTGGCTTCATTTCTAGAAGGTATGCCTACACACACTAAGCTGTAGCTCGTGCTCATCTTGTTTCCTTGTTCTTAATTTTTTATTTCTCTTGCTCGCTTTTTAGAGGGATGCCCTTTTGCTCTTTCTAACAACTTTCAGCCCATTTTCCTCTTGTACACGACATACCCCAGTAACAAAAGTATGTGTTTCCTCTTCTCCCCCTTTTTAATGTCTGGACTCATTTAGATTAGACAAAGACAGATTTCACCAGGCAAACAACAATGGCCTTTTTTCTTCTTTTAAAAGTCAAAAAGCGAAAACAATTTTAAGTGTTTTCTTCATAAGAAATATATACCCTTACAATTTATGCGTACCCAAAAAATATATTATTATTGTTTCTAGTTGCTTGTGTACGTCTAATCTACCCCAGTGATAATGATAGCATAAAGTGCCAAAAAAAATCTGGGTTTGAAACAACCATTATGTCATGTACTTAAAACGGCGGCGGCGATGGAAAAGAATGGAAAGTTTTTTATATTCGTTTCTTTGCAGGGTGATGTGATATGTGATACATTTTCAGCAGAAAATGCATTACACTAACTACACGTCGTCTCTTTCCTCCTCTGTGTAATAATAAGTTTCTCTATAGAAAAATACAAAGAAGTATCATTATGAATGAGTAAATCAGAGCAAGAAGGAAAATGAATGTCAGGCAGGATGAGTAGTGAGAGAAAATAGATACAACAAAAAGTCACAATCACAGCGCAGCTCTTCTCTTCTGATTTTGTATATCTCTCTGCTTATGTTCTTTTTCATTATCTCTTTTCGTACGAGCAGGACACACCATCATCATTAACGCCAACACTGTCAGCAAAATATATAATATACTGCCACCACTGCAGTTTTTTCTACCATCTCACTGTCGTCAGAGATGAAGATGGTGATGGTTGCATAACAAAAACAGTATGTGGTTCATGGCATCCATAATTCAACACATTTAGCCAAAGTATAAATACATACAAATCGCAAGGACATAATATCTAGTGCTCATGCATGCATTCTCTACTTTATTCAAGCAATTTACAGACACAAAAGTGGTGGTGGATAGGAAGATAATGTATAAAAGATTAATTTATAAAAGGTCTTCTCTTCTCAACGTCAAGTCATCTATTAAAAATATAAAATACTTGTCATTTCTTTGATCTGTCCAACTACAAAATAAAATACTGGTAGTGAGTGGAAAATCATTTCCTTAACAATTACCCAAAAAAAATCCCTTGCCACTGTTTCTTGTCACAGGCCGGCAAAGTAGGATTGTTTCGTGCATGCACTACACAAGATAATGCGTCAAGAAGGAAGTGTCAAGACAAGAGTAGATGACAAGAGGTATAATAGGAGAGTGCACAGTATATTATGTTTGAAGCATTGACGAAGTTGATGGCGATCTAAGTGTGGGGGCAATGCCAAGGGTCGAAGTTGAAGTGCGCTGGGCTACAAAGTATAGTAGTACGCATGTTTGTGTGAGATATGCTACTTCTGGAAGGAAACCATTTACTCATCAAAACTTGCAGTAGCCACACGAAAGCCTCCCTTGCTTTAATCTTTAACTCTCTTCAATGGAATTACATTTTTAAGCTTCGAAGAATGTTCGTGGATGTTTTACTTCATGCCCAAATGTTATGTAGCCGGACCACGGAAAAAAAGATTAAAGGCTCACAAATACATATTTGAAAGATGTCTGGTGTTTATTGGTGTACTTTGCACTCATATACGCGTATAGACACACAACACCATTATCATTATGACACAAACTGCGACCATTTATCCTCAATTTACAGTTTTAGACGATAAGATGAAAACATGAGTGATGTATGCATCCATCACGTCATATCTGCCTCTCTCTAGCTCCCATTCGGTTTGTGTGTCCTCTGTAGTGTAATTTTAAGCCGAGCCACAGACAAGATTTACTCACAAGAAAACGAATGGATTCGAAACAACTTTACTTAAGACACATTGCATTGTACTCTCAAGTATACATATATGTTATGTTCAATATTAGGGTTGATTATTTGAATGAATGAACACTTTGCTTCTAATCTACTTCTTTGAACAACTTGAATAGATCTCCTGGTAAGATTTATTCATTTTTGTGTTTCTACGTTTTTCTTGTATGCATAAAAATTCGTATAAACAATTCCGCTACCACACCACATCTGCAGTCTTTCATCTGCTGTTGGAAAAAGCAAAAAGTCAAGCCACACACAAACATCACCAGACATGATGAGCTCACGCATTAAGAATGTCCATCGATTTATTTATATATCTGTATGTCTGCCTGCAATATTTCCATCCAAATAGACATCAGAAGCAGATGCAGTAATTTTTGAAAGGGAAATTTAGAAGCATAAAAGAACAGAAGTTTATATTTAAATATGTACATTAATAAATGCAAGACAGTCCAACTAATAACTCTTTTTGACTGTTGGAAATAATAAATAGCCAAACTTTTACTTAAGTGCCATTACTTTAAGTTCATAGTCATCATCAGCACCAAACAGCATCAAAGAACTCTTACTTTTGTGGTTATGTTGAACATTAATAAATAGCTACTTCTGCGACTTTACTACTGTGCTGGATTGGTAGCTAGAATAGAGATGAGATGAAAATTATGCATGCAGCTTTTCAGCACTGTAAATATCTCCCCACTATATTTACACACTTTAATAGCAAGATGAAGAACTTTTGAAAAAATGCATAGCCATTTTACCGAATAGAGTTAAAGCATTTTTGGGTACATTACGCTGCAACGAACTTCGAAACGCTACTGGTGCTTATAAAAATGCTTTTGTTGTTGTGTCTGTGTTCAATTGACAATGTACATTTAACGCCTAATGACTTTCTTCTAAACATCATAATAATCATCGGCCTCCTTTTGCAGAGCGTCTAGAGTCGGTTGGGCTCTTCTATCTAATTCGTTTTGTACAATACATCAAGCCTGTTTAATGTAATGCGTACAAGATTATAATTAAAACTCATAACACCATACAGAGTATTCCAAAGGCTCTAACTAAATTCAAAATCCACTTAGCGTCCACTGTATAATGTGACTAGGAGGTCACCATTAATTCTCAAGTGGAGGGGTTTTAATGGCACTTAACAAATCAGAGACCTCATTGTAATATCAAATACATTGTGTGTGCTTCGCTTGGCCGACTGGGTAGCTAACTCAACTTGGCTTTATGAATAAACATTACTACAAAACAACAAAAGAAAAAGATGATGATGAAGATGTTCAAGAAGAATAAGATGAGTTTAGAGGAGGTATGCCGAGCTGAGTCAGAATCAGAAAATAGAATAATATTGTAATGTGCTCATAAGAGAAAACAAAAGCGTTCTGATTTCAGTAGAGTATAGCCGCACCATCATCACCCTCATTAGAAACAATGGTCGAAAAAGCAATTGAGCAGCAAAAACAATAACGGCCATAAATGCAGAGAAAGGGGTTTTTAAAATGATTCGTGGTTTGGTTTTTGGCTCTTGCGTAGACTTTTGCACACACAGAAACCATGTCGTTTTATTTCGCTGACTTTGTATTTCAGAGTTTCAGACTCGCAAAATGTGCTGTCTTTTGGACACGCTGTATTAGTAGCTGTATATAGTAATACTAAAATGAATACATATAAGTTTATAATATGTTATTGTTCACAGAAAGTGAATTGTTAAAATAATATACACATTAAATTGAGACACATCCTCATCAACACCATCTTCTCTATAACTATCACAATTTTACCACAACGCAATTTTACCACCATCACCAGCTTTTTTTAGGCCAGAAGGCCAACACCAAAAATAGAAGGGAGCAAAAAGCAATATTTTGTTGTGTATGCAGTTTACTAGACTGATTTCTTCGTTTTGCAAATATTGTCCATAAATTGTTGTTTCACTAGCTAGTTTTCTATTTACGTTGCTGTTGTTGTTGGTATAAAGCCATTTATGGCATTTTATACTCCATTATTCAAACTACTTACTTTTGGACTTGATAGCTTTTGGCTTTCATCAGCACTCAGCAGCTTCTCTGAAATGATCATGGTGGTTTCATGCTAAATATGTACATAAAGTTCTAATAACTGAGGTTTTGATATTTATAATGTACATCAGACCGGAAAACATTGGTGTAGTTAAAGTATAGCTTCGTAGCTATAACTGCCTATCACGACCAGGGACCGCACGCGGTTCCATTTATCCATTGAAAAGTGTCATCCATAAGCTCCAAAAGCGATTTTGCACAGAAATTCAAGTCTGCCCACTACTCCACATGATAGAGCCATTAGCCACATATAGTATTGCAGTAAATGGCTACTGTGAATATCCAGTAAAAATGCGTTATTTTGCCACTGCTATTAATACATTACATACAGCACAGTGGCCAATCTACTTGAAATCCCACTTGAAACAAACGAATTTGCAGTTTTCAGTACTGTTATTGGATGTATTCAGCCGCTGGGGAATCAATTTTATGAATGGGCTTGCAAGTTAAATATAAATTGCCAATCTAGATAATGTACTTACACTTCTCTATTTTGTTAGCTGCGTGCAATTCGCAAAAAGAAGAATTTGATGCAGTAGCACTGAAAATATGTGACGAGTAAAGGATTACTTAAATTGCAGATATCAACAAATATGCTGATGTATTAAGGTGGTACATAGTAGTAACAGTAACCCGTGGACCATTGAGGATTGCTACGAATTTTGCTGGGTGTTGCATGCAAATAGAATACATACGTATGTATGTGTATGGTTTATCAATATATCAATATCATCATGATGCAATGTGAAAATTCAAGAGTAAATAAAAAAACCGGTCAGATGACAAGAGAAAGCCATTGATTCGATTAACTTTTCAATGTCCCCTTCTCCGTACTACATGTTACATGCTTTTAAAAGGATGAAAGTAAAAAACCTGAGTTGTTGAAACGCAGAAGAGAGCACATGTTTTATTGAAAAGAGATGGATTGGGACAGAGAGAGCTATCATCATCAACAGCAAGAGAGCATACGTATCGTTATGCTGCTCTGTAAAGAGCAAAACAGCTAACTTGTTTCTCTGATGGGTAGTATGTGCGTGGGTATGTACATTTTTATCGTGCACAAGCTTCTTTCTTGCATTATTAATGAAAGATAGAAGAGTTGAGTTTGATTCTAGAGAGGAGAAACCTAGTAAAAAGCTACACTTTTACTAGAACATCGGATACTAGTCCAGTGAAGTGCTTACTGTTGTATTGGAGTGCCCTACAAAAATGCTTAAAATGGGTTTTAGCTGAGGATCTACGTTGCTTACTGTAGTAAAAAGAAAAAAATGACAAAAGTAATGGAGCTCGCTAGGATAGGTATATAGATAGCTCGGGTGCCTCGCCGTCGAATCGACTTTCCTTCGCTACATGATTATTACAGTGTATTTTTAGCGGAGTTAGGTCACTTGATATGGCAGCCGGTGGATAAAAAAGGAAGCTGACCAAGAAAGAGGAGAGCACTTTCATCTTCTTTCCTTTCTTCGTCAACAACACCATTAGAAAAAAGCAAAACACATATTATATGTATGTATATTGCCTAGCCACGAGTAGAGTGGACCTCTTTAGGTAGCAGATCACTTCAGACAGCTACTTATCATTTTTTACTGCTACTATCCATCCAAAAATTCAGGTTATTTCTTTGCTCGCTCGTTTTCTCATTTCCCTTTTGGTCCGGTGCTGGTGGTCTATTTTGAGAAAGTAAATAACCCAAAAAGTGGTATCCTATCAGAAGTTTGACATGATCCATTAAGGAAATGTTTCACTGCAACACTAAAGAAAAAATGTGTATATGGTAGTAAATAAATAAAAATGAAGATGCGATGGTGGCAGCGGAGTCGGTCGGTCATAGCACTCGTCGTATTGTATCTCAATGACGATGATCCCGGACGGAATGTTTGCTGTACCTTGAAGATATAGTACGGTCAAAGTAACCATAACCTTTCTAATGTTCAGTTCTGTCAGTGTTTGCTTCTGAAAGAAGTGTGCACATTTTCCGACTATATGGGTAAATGGATTGGGTATTGGGCAGTATAATGTGTTAAGTTGAAAAACATTTAATTTGCCATTCGTCATATCTTCTGGCTTTTATGGGCCAAATGGATATACAAACATTTTACAAGGTCTAATTCTTCTCAAATGTAATTGTTTAGACATTTTTGAAATAGCGAGGATTAGATTGTTTTGCTAGTCCAATGAAAAACAACCAGTATGAGTCAAAATATAGGTCATGTATTTCTGTAGGATGACATTTCGATTACTTATCACTATTGCATGCGCAAATCTATTATGAGCGTAGTCTGCTGTTTTATTGTTTTCTGAGAAATTCTATTAAGGCAAAGCAAAAGTAAAAACGTCGTAAATAAATAAATTATAAAATGAGGGTCTGTGTTACATGGCCCTCAATGAATAGCTGCTAATCAAATATGCAAACATGCTTCATTCCAAAAATTGGTTTAGAATGACATAAACACTGACGTGTTTCAGTATTTAGTTAGACCCTTGTGATTGAACTGACGGTATTTTAAACAAGGAAACTTCAGAATTACTCTAGTTTATTTGGTATGATAGCTATCACTGTCGTTCCCGCAGGGTTATAATTATCGCATTCCATTGAAATATTCCGAGTACGGAGAAAGAATTATTCAAGCTGCATAAAATATTCGGTGTAACACCTTCGAAAAAAAAGTTTTTACAATGCAGTCATCATGATCAAGACGGATTAGGTTGGACATTTCATTGGGTTCGAGAAGTTTGTATAGGCATCCATTTCCATTCTTTTCCGTCAAAAACACATACTAACCTTGTTCTGCATTGGAAATTTGACACCTCTCGCCTCGTGCTACGCACACCACGGAGTTGCCTTGTTTTTTAAACAACAACACAGCATGTGTTCGAATAATATACATACATATGATAGTGTAGACCAATATCACTGACTAAAGTAGTTATAAAAGGGGATGGCTCGTGCCACAGCTCGTTTACAACT
>JAQFZG010000596.1:0-29948 GCA_034695465.1 Entomobrya nicoleti
TGTTTTACGTGTACAGCATCCAAATCATCTAATGGTCTTACCCAAATAGTATGAAATCTTACAAAAATAAAATAAAAATCAATTATTTATGTTTTCAAGAATAAGCTAAAAATGAGTCATTCCTAATTCAACATACATACATAGTTTACTAATTGTATCTTTACATTTTTTTTTTCAGGCTGCCTCGAGTTTTCTGGGAGGAAAGGGGTAAATTTTTGCATACATTTTCTATTACAATGTAGTTCCTTTTTGTGTACCCGGGATGATGACAGAACATAGTTGTAAGAACTAATATTTAGCTGACAACTCAGAAACTTTAACTATGTCAGTAGAAAATTGTTGTTCCTGGAAAAGGCAATTAATCTTCCTGAAATATCGTGTGACAATTGCCGGTGTGGGTGTCACCCAAACACTCATACAAATTTTCCCTTAAAACCGTCGTGCTATTTGATCTAGTAAATAGGAGTGACTGAGCACACAGCACTACCCTCAAATAAAACTGTTCAATATGAAAAGGATGGGCGGTATAACGTGCATCAACGGCAGGCTGAAAGCTTCTTCATCGGTAATTAGCTTGCTGTTCACACTAACCATCTTTACAATTACCATAAAATATTCATCTTGTTACAAAACTAGTATGAAGAATAAAGTGTATTTGCCATCAATGAAGGCCGTGTCGGTTAACAAAGTTCCATTGTTATGGAAGCCAGGTCACACGAACAAATCATTAGCCAACACGGCACCTTTATCGTGTCCAACTTCTTCATTGAGATGTCATAATGGGAAGAAGAGTCGTCATCAGAATATAAAAGTGAGCAAGTTTAGTAAAGCGGGTATATTTAGTGATAAAGTTGGTTATGGTGGTGGGAGTAGAACAAGAGTGAAAAATTTACCTCATCCTCCTCAAGTGCCTAAGTCGTTAAATAATTTGAGGAAATTGACATCCGAAAACATTTTAGAAATTAACAAATTTGTTCGCAAGAAGCGTCATTACTGCAAATCCCGTCATTTTAACAATTTCTCTTGTAAAAAGTTGAAATTTTCTATGTGGCTTGCAAAGCAAATGGAAAATAATGTAACGAAATTGAATTCATGGGTGGAAATTGTGAAAAATAATGACAAGGATGTTGTTGCCACAACTTCAAGATCATCAAAAGATGTGCGCGATATTAAGCCAATATTTTGGCCAGAGAAAATTATTTACAGACTGATACAGGCGTGGGGTGATCCAGAGGATTTATTTGTATTTTATAAGTATAAAGATTACATTAACTCAAGGGAGTTAAAAGTAACACTGCCGTATAAAACAGAATTGAGAATAGCCCCAAAAGGCTTCAGTGGGAAAGAATTAAGTGCAAGATCATCGACATCAGTAGCAGCTAAACTGACACAAGACACAGCAAGAATATTTTGGGATCCTGGCTTTAACTTAAAGCTTAAATTACCATTCTTCCGGGATGAACTCAGTAAGTCAAGCATAAACACATTTTTTTAATTAATAAAAAGTTTAAAATGTTTCATTATGAGCTATTACGTTAACTTTCATTTTCAAAACGTTTTCCCTAAAAGTATTTTTGTTGTAATAATATAAACCATAAAAGCATTATGCACTTTTATATCTGTAGTTAAGTTTTTTGTGTGTGGATATTTACACTTTTAAAATCGTTCCCATGACATTATCGTCAAATTTTTTTGTCCTGTTTTTTGCAATGACATGTAATGTTACATACATTATATTACACACTTGTTTGTCGGAACGTTAACCTGTAGTTAATTATATAAATTTTAGTTGTCGCTTCGAGCATTACAATTGTATCTATCATTATCGTTTTTTAAAATACTTTCTCAGAAGATAATGTGTTATGTTTTATTGCCACATGTGGCATTGCCACCGTCAAAATGAAATTCTCACAGCATATTTTTATGTACACAAAAAACGAAAATACGGTAAAAATTTAATGGTGTGTAACAAAATAAATCTAAACTCGTGGTAAGTATAGTGACGTACCTGCAAAATTTGTCACAGTACTACACTTGTTTTACTTTCAGTAAAATGTCGTGTTTACTTTTTATAGAGATGCTTCTAAACTATTAAAAATGCAATATTTTTTTTGATCTGTGAAATCACTTATGCTTAAAGATGCTGCTGCTTTTTCTTTTAATTTTTGTATTGTACAAGAAAGCCGTGTGAATTTACTGTCGCGTTGGCAAGTACCGTCGCAGTTTAAAAAACAGTTTACATTGCATAAATCAAAATCAGTGTAGAAAATTTTTGAATTCGATATTATAGTTTCCGGTTAAGTAAATTCTTTAGATTTAAATTAAATCATCCGATTTAATAAAATCAGTTCATTCACATTCGACATAATAACATTATGATAAGTAATCTATACAATTGTACATGCGAATTGCATTTACGAATTAACAGAGATGAAGTTCACATTGATTTTATTTATGGTGCTCCTAATATATATTATAACTATGCGATGTTTTTTTTAGTAAACTCAAAATACCTACATATAATGTGTACACATATTCATCATTAAACTTGTGTTATGATCGCCATTTTAAGATGAAGATTTAGTGCATATTTAATATTATGTTCCTATTTAGATTACTTCTTAACCCATTTCATGCTGTTCTGGTCCGTATGCAACATAGCTTTTCAAATACAATAGTAGACGCATACAACAATGCACAGAGCAGCAATCCTACAACAATAGTCATAACTTTATGATTACTAAAGATGAGGCCGTGTTTTATGCACCCAGGAACAGCATAATTCTATTCTACTTTATAAAAACTATGCAATTCAAAATACAAATTGCACGTATATTTATGTGCATTATACGTACGTAAATGAGGAAAAATTATACATACATAAGTACACCTATATAGCTTGGTGAACGTCCTGCACAAAATAATGCATTAAAGTGTAACGAACGATGCTAAGAGCTGAGAAAAGATTCACCCATTCATTGTTGTTGGTTGTGAATTGAGAATAATATTGTTTACTGGGATTAACACTTTAACGTTCTCTTTCTTTTATAATTTGCATTTTCTCAAGATTTAATACAATGAACTCTTTGACACTTTTATATACGTACATATTCTATTTAAAAACAAGTTTTAATTCTGTTCCTAATTTTTCGAGAAAAATAAATAAATTAAGCGTGTTCTTAATTTCCCTTTTCCCTAAAATCGGATCATGGTATTAAAAGGGATACGTTTAGGTAGTACTTTTTGCATACCATGCCAAGGTAATTACTATTAGTTGGACAAATATGAATATTTTATGGCATTCATTATGTATATCAGGAAGCAAAAATGAGAAGAATTTCCCCACGTAAGAAACCATGGCATCCGAAAATCCTTTTGCAATTCATGAAAAGGAAGTAAAAAAGGAGCATTCTTTAAACCTTAATCCTAATAAATAATGATTATGCCCTGAAGTTAGATTTGAGCCTAAATGCTCAATACGGCTAGGCGTGCAAGAATGTCTCATACTGCCCATAAATTTCACACTAGTCATGAAAAAGTAAGTTGATGATCCCGGCTTGCTTACCTTTCCATTGACAGATTAGTTAGGTTCATAACGAGCAACGACACATGCAACAATGAATACTCCCCGGCTAGCATTTTTTTGTGTCTTTTCAGCTTTCAAGTCCTTTGGCCATAATATCTGTGACAAAAAATATATAATTACTTTTTCCAAATGATTATTCGCCATATTTGAATTAGATTAAGACACAAGCATTTTGAAGGTTGGGAGAAGCATCATCAATCACCATTACAACTATCAAATCAAGTAGCGAAAGCAAAATCTTTTGTACGGGAAAAAATATATGTTGTAAATCAGTCAGTATTTGAAACAAGGAGATGAAATTTCTGAATTCGAAATTCATCAAAACCAAGCATAGTTTTAAGCAGTGCAATTAATTAAACAGGTTTTTTTTTCTAAAGTAGACAGACAAAATTGCAACGTTAAGATCACCGGGTTTATTAATATATCATTTTCATTACTAAATAATTTTTTATTACTCTTTAATATTTCATGTTTTTTCTCATAATAATTAAGTTCCAACTCAATTTAATGCTTTGGACCTCGAGGTGTGATTGTATCGTCAATTATTATCCAATTTTTAGACTTTCTTTTATAATAACCATATATTTTGTGTTGGAAAACCGGCAAAAAAAATCATAACGATCGGAAATAGCGCAAAAAATATCAAACACTAAAATGATCTAACGATTCAAATTAAATACATGTACGTACACGTATGTCAATAAATATATAAATAGGATCTTGTTATCAAGAGTGTTCTTGGGTGTGTGTGTGTGAACGTATGACAATACAAAATTGCGATATTTCATGTTGTCTATGTTAATGAGCTAAACGGATTAGACAAAAGGAGAAATCAAGATGTAAAAAATGAAACTGGTTTTAAATCTTGTCATCATCATTGTCATATTTTTTGCACGCTCAAAATATTTTTGTTGTATAAAATGTAATAATGCAAATAAATTGCTCTGCTGGTTGGTATAATATTAGTATACAATACTGTATAATGCTCTAAAACTATATATTTTAGATGGGAAAGGTAAATGTCTTTGCTTATTTATGCACTTTCTTCAGCAATTTCCTACTGAAAATTTGATCTAACTGCTTGCAATGCAGAAGATGGCCATTTTATATCTTCCGCGACAGTCAGTTTCACAAATCTTTTTATTTAGGAGCTTAATGAGTATAATATGATAATGAGCAGTAAAAAGCTCACGCACTAGGGACAAGGCCAAGGCCTCTCTCTTTATTGGTTAGAATCTGCCTTAATGTATTATGATTTATTTATAGTCATCATAATGGGACCTGCTAACGTATAACACAGGAGAAAAGGATCTTACACTTTTTGCACTTTGCATATGAAAATTAAGACATTAAGCTTGATATCTATCACACTCTGGCACTTATGATCAGCAGAACTTCAGCATCATTCTCAGTCATGCGATAATGGCATAACACAATAGTCAAGATAATCTTTGCCATTATGCGCCTTTCACTTAAAAGGTTAAGGACAATTTTAGGTGACGTCTTTACCTATGATATGATGCTCTGCTTTGGACGGATAAATTAATTATTCCAAATTTAAAACTGTGATATATATATATAAATACATGGATAGGTATACATAGGCTTAACACGCGAATTCATTGAATAGAAAAATTCAGCAAAGGTTGAGTATCAATTTCCTGTAAAGTGCACACATCCTTTATCCTTACCTATTTAAATACCATTTCAGCGCAAAAAAATAAAAAGCTAGTTTACATTCTGTATTCAATTTCTGGATCATCATGAATCATAGTGCAGAAGTAAAGAAAGTATTTCATTTGCTACTTTATTTAACTTATTGTCCGTCTATCTGACAGTTTTTGTGATTATTTCCGTTAATTAGCACCTACACCACCAGCTATAATTCTAACTCTGTAGTTTTCTCAGCTGCGTGTTCTTCTCCTGTTCATTTTGAGCAACAAACCACTATCCTTCCACACACGTGTAGGTACGCACTTCACTGGGGAGATTTATATTGCTATGAATTATGAAATGAGTTAACTTTAAATATTTTTTATACTAATACATGGTAGTAGGAGCGAGCTCAGGTTATGCTCTACTAACTAGTTCCCGTTCCTTGCACTTACCTTGTTGCCTTAACATAGTAACTTGTGAGTACTGCCTTACAAAAGATAAATGTGATGGTGATGATACTCTGTTGTTGGTTTTGGCTATCATCTTTTTCGTCAGGGTTATCCGTTTACCTAAGATGAATTGGTGAGTATACGGCAGTGGCTGAAGAGAATAATATATTAGTCTTTTAATATAAATGAATTATTTCATAACTATAAAAATGTACGTATAGGTATAAATTAGCATTATGCATAATATTTGTTTTACTTTCACACCAATTCGGCTAGTTGCTGTAATACCATTATGGTTGCAATGAAGTATGAAATCTTTAAACCATTTCCCTTTATAATATTGATTCTATGCTTATGATGAATAAATGTAATTGTGTCCACGTTGTTATATGTAGTTACAGAACAAGGCATTCAACATAAGTGAAAATGAAAAGCTATGAACATCCTTGATATTTTCGTAACGTTTCCGGATAAAGTTAAACAATGGAGATACTAAAATGATTAGAATACAATATTTTTATCAACTTTTATGGTTGTTTTGAACTTGATGTTTACCATTTAAAAAACAAACATAAGAGCACCTAAATGATAAACAAATTATTTTTATTTATGGTTTTGTTAAATTTCATAATCCAGTATTTTAGTTTGTATCTAGATTTTTTCAGTTGATATATAAATCCACAGTTTATAAATAATATTTATTACCTTTTGGTTTATGTCTAATGACTGGCACGAAAAGTTTATGCGTTTTTCAAATTTGACTGAATTTTGCACTGTCTAATGTCTCTCCTGTTCGTCGTTCGTCTGTTTGCGTTTGTAACAAAAAATACTTTTTATGTCAAGTGGGATTCATATATTGTACATGTACAGTATATTTTAAATATAATGTTTTCAATACGCAGCCAATCTTAAATATCAATGCTTGCATGAAGATGATGATGAAAGATGGAATATATGTATTTTACCTCTCAGGCATCTGTCATTGGCTAAGAAAATTCCTTTCACCGCATTAAATAATGCAGAATGTACACTCATACACTCATACCCGATTATTGTCAATTCTATTTTTTGTTTTAAATGCTCGAGCGTTTTCAATTATTATTGAATCAAGTCCAGCTATATATTCACAACCGTTTTAACGGACTTATGCTCAAAAAAATTCACATTGCTTGTTTATAGCTTAATTGCTTATGATAACCTTTAAGATAAACATGTTAATTGAGATCCTCATGTTAAGATTTCATTCACAATATATGTATGTGGAAGTGATAACTATAATCGACTTAATTGACTAAAATGCCGTATATAGTGCAACTTCAATTTCAGGAAATTGGCAGTTTCAAAGTAAAATTCATTCGGTTGCATGGCTAGCCCTTAAAATGATGACGCTCACGATAGGGCCCCTCATAGAAATAATATTTTAATGAATTGTAGATAAATATATATATTTATAAAATAGGCGGACGGAATAAAAAAAACCTTAAGTCACTAAATTTCCTTGAAGGCATAAGTTCCCCTTAAACGTAGCAGGCGAATATTACAATCTGTTTTATTTACTAGCTATGTATATTAAGATAATCCTTTTTATAATTTATTACCGTGAATAATTGTTGATCATCATCACTTTTGCATCTTTCCCATCATCCTCCCCAATATTCACACAAAGGCCACACAAAAAATAGGCAGTGGTGATAACAACTGAAAAAGGATAAATGGGAAGAAGAGTGCAATAAAAAAATATAACGGAAGGCTTACTCAATGCTATCATTAGTTCTACCACGTAACATATGTATCAGTGTGTCTATGCTGAAGATTTGTACCGCATTTTATTGACCAGTAAATTACTGAGCTATAATTCATATATCTTCGAATTTCGCATGAACTCTATGCACCTAATTTGTTTAAGGGGAGTTCATTTTAATTCGTAAATGCAAGACGACTATGCCAATAGTACCTAAACAGTGATTTAATACTTCACTTCAACAATTCTTTCTAATTACAGAGTACGATTTCTTGATGTTATGCAATTTTTAAAAGTTGGGCCAATAATAGCGGGATTGCAATAGCCCAAAATATTTCTAGAAGTAGCTGGTGAAATCGTCATGTTAAAAGATATTTTGGCAAAATGAAATCTGATTTCTTGAAGAAAAACAAAATTTCTTGGACAGGCTTTAGTGATGTGATGTGGTAGTGATGATGCAATACAGATACTTAAATATAAAAGCACCCATAAAGTTCATTCTGGTAACTTTCATCTCAATGTGGCATGCGTACAACAACACATCATTAAATAAGCATATTATCAATCAAAACTGTTTTTATCTCTAAAGCAAAAGGAGTAAAGAATGGAAATGGACTTTGTTTGGCAAGTAGACATAAGAAGTAAAAAAACTTGCTGTAAAAGTTTATTTTTTGTGAACTTGCTTAGTAAAAATAAAGAAATGAATAGTCAAACAATTGGATGATTGTTACATACAATTTGTAAAGGAATTTGTTAAAAGCAAAAAGGTCTGCGTATGTGAAATCTGTTGAACTGTTAACGCTACACGGCCAAAACAATTACGACGTGCGTCTCAAAGTACAAGCTTAACAATGATGATAAATGTAAACTCTCTACTCACCTTCAGTTACGTTATGTGTTATCATATCAACATGTGAGGTAATAGTGTAGTTTACAATGAATAATTTTTATCTAAAGATTTTCGGTTGTTTTTTTACACGCATCGGCAACTTGTAAAAAGCAGACGCTATATTGCTAAAAATGAAATCTGATCTTGTTGCGTTTCTTAATAGAAAACATTCGTTAGCAACGTTTTTAATTTGAAACAAAACAACTATCATTGTCGCTTTTTATCGAATGGCTAGCTTTAATTAACTATTTTAATAATAATTTGAGCTATCGTAAAACTTATAACGAGTCTTGTAGATGTCGATGATACGCATCATCATTTTTTGTGGTTTCTCATTCAAAATCTCTGAAATTTACCAGGAAACTCTGTGTCAGTTTTTTGTTCACTCTGTGAACTTCTGAATTTACGAAAACTGTAAAGTCATCATGATGATGGTTATCAGATACGCACATAAAAAATAGACTCATATTCATATAAAATAATTCGACGAAAGTTGCATTTTTTTAAAATGAAGTTCTAGTACGTTTTGACTAGAATTGCGGTTTTAAAATCTAGTTTTTCAGCATTATTTTGTTGAGTGCTGAGCAGACATGAGCATAAATGTAAACATCAATTTTGAACCTTTTTACATGGAGTGGAGTGTAGACAAAAATTAGTTCACATCATTAAATTTAATTTGATTCCTTGCACATTCACTAACCTATGTTAACAATTTATGTATTTCTGTGGATATCATTTTCTCTTTAGAATGTTTTATATTTCAATGCCCATCAGCTACACTTTATGAAAATATTTATTAAGAATAAATGGCTAAATTTCAATGTCAAAATAACTTTATTACTTTTCTTAATGGTGTATCTTTAATTATCACTATTTATCTATAATTTGCAGAAGTAGCAGTGTCAACTGGACCCAGTTTCGTGGCAGGAATTGGAGTTGGCATAGCTGTCCTCATAGTAAAAAGCTTGTTTGCCCCTTTCCTAATCGGTCTAAAATGGATGGTGTACAATCTTTTCTTCAAAGAGTCAAGTCCTTTCGAACTAATGAAAATGCTATGGTTGTCCCATGCACCTGACTCATGGAGCTCCGCTCCTATTCCTCCACCATCTATTGAACATTATCGTCCTCCTCCCGTACATAACCCATATGACAATCATCCTCCATACCGTGGGCATGGACATGGACATCATCGTCCACATCCACATCCACCACCACGTCATCGCCCACCACCGTATCATCATCATCATCATCCATTCGGTCCCGGTGGCGGTTTCAACGACTACGGACCGCCCCCGCCGTATGGCTCACCAACGCAGCAAGTACCTTCCTCACACTATGAGATGGATTATTCACCCCCTCCACCCTACGACCTAAAGCATCAATTTACCCATCCCACACCAATTATATCTACGCTTGCCGGGGCTAGTCCAACTATGAGTCAACTGGAGCAGTTGTATAGGGCCCAACTTCTTGAAGAAGGTTTAGGTCTTAAACCCGAAATGTACCCTTCCATGCTTCAACCAGATCCTACGAATTCTATTGACATGGGTGGAACCGACGGGCCTGCAATGGAGGACATAGGAATGGAAAATGATTCACCTGACACACAGTCGTCGTACATACCATCAACAGGACTTCAAGCGGAAGTTGAGCATTTCGACCCGTTTTACAGTCCCCTTCTCTCTAAAATTGACTCGATCTTCACCCACTTAGGACACTCAGATGAAGGATGTCGGGAAAGGGTGGTTTGTTCAATTTACAAATTCCCTGTAAAATATGCACCATATTCCAATCTACTCTCTGCACAGCTATCAAAGTAAGTGAAACTCGTAATTATGAATTATGATTGAATATAATAACAGTTATAAATTTCGCACTTTAAAAGAAAATGTGTCATGATAATACCTAAATCTCGCAAATCATCTTGGTCTTTCAAATTCTTATTATTATTCATTTTTCATCATTAGCAATTAGTGATATAAAACCACCAGCGTCAGTTTTTTATAGCATGTATTCATCATTCAACACGTTAAACAACTGCAGTTTTGCTTGGCGGAGGTGCATCAAATAAATATGCTAACTTGCCAAGAACAAATTTTAATTGTTTTATCATGTATTCTAACCCAAAGGTCAATTTGTTTTCCTTGAGGTGTTTAACTTATGTATGTATTCGCATTTTATTTTAATACAACTTCATTTAAAATAAAGTCATTTTTACAAGGTGTGCAATACGGAAAGAGTTTTTTATAAATCCGCAAGTGCAAACTGCATAACTAATCATTATATTACGATCAAAGTAGTGCATCACTCACGCAAGCAAATTCTAATGGGCTGCATTTTTATTGGCATATTTCAAAGATCATGTTTCTGCATTTCAACATCAGTTTTACTGATTGTGATGTGATGGTGAGGGGAGTGGCAGGTAGTGGATTACTCAGGCTGTTCTGTAATTAATGATATTTTGGAGGTGCATATAGCATGAAATTAATTTGAGGAAGATGATGTTAGTACCCATCGTAAATTACGGGAGTTTACCAGATATGATGGCACATTTTAATATAAATTTTCGGTATATCCTTTTTATCTGATCTTAATTATCATGTTAGAGCCCCTCATCCACTATAATTATATTGGGTATTATTTAGTTAACATGATATATGTGTAATTTTCACTTATATCAAATTGCAGATAGTACACCGCAATTTTTGATTTTGTCTTCAGTCTTTTAGTGAAGGTAAAACAATAATCGTACACATAAGTTCAGTGCACCTAATAAATTACAGAGTTAACTTATTTCTCATTATTGTAATCTAATCAATCTTCTGATTTACCACGTGTTATATTTGCTTTAGCGGGTACTACTGAAAAAAAATTACTACATTAGGTACAAATACATCATCAAAGGAATTCAAATATAGCCGAGCAAGTTTTTTTAAAATCAACACTGGATTATCAAATATCTAGAAAACGTCATACATTCAGGGTTTATAAAAACAATGTTAGTTGTTAGTGCATATAAAAGTTGAATGCATAAATTGATACAACAACAATTGATGCAAGTAAAATCATGTCAAAAGTTATTGGGTACGAAGCGCCATGAAAATCTACACACTTACATTCAACTATGCATTGTTAAATTTTACACCCATTTTTTATCATTGCAAATTTTTACTAAGAATATTAGTAATTAATTATAATTCACAACCTAATTATGTGAATAGCTCATTCATAATTTGTCGCTCAACCATGTCCACTTTACGTTTACATACATGTCATGTACATACACATGTAAACGAGAAATTAAGGTACACAACAAAGGAAATAAAAGGGTTTAAGAAACACGGAATGTTGAATGTTGAGCTTCTATGCAAATGTCTCCTTAATCACTCCCACCGTGCGTGTGTGTAACGATGTTATAAAATTGGTCCATCTTTGATGAAAACGTCACCTTCGCCCACATGTCATCTTTTTCATCGTCCGAAATAGACTTTGCCTACAATTCTTAATTGTGAACCTAATAGCATGTACCTTTCTTCAATCCCGTGTGTAGTGCAATGGAAAGACATGCATCATGCGATTATCTTCCTCTATCTTGAAAATAATTGTGTTGAGTCAAGACCCTGCCTGCTACAATTCACAATTCTTTCCCCAAAAATAGCAAAACTTTGTGTGCATTATAATTGACAGTTTGATGAAGAAGCGACACACACTGGCTACACACGGCTCTGTACTTTTTCACAAGAAGAGAAATCTTTAAATGCAAACACAAATCTTGTAAACATGAAAAATTCCCTCAAAGGTACAATTATTAATGGTTTTAAAGAATATCCTATCATTTTCATCACAGTTCTTGGGGGGTTTTTAAAATATTTTTTTTTGCCCATCGAAATGTGCTTTAAAATGCTATATAAAATGTAAAAAAGTTTGATGCTGATGATAATGATACTAAATACACATTAGATTCATAAGTAACCATTTAACATTACTATGGGGCCATATATCACATCACACATCATATTTCATTTTCTCATATATATGAATGTGTATTATTGCTTGCTGACCGCAAAACGGGACATCTGTCATTGAAAATGTACTATTGTGTGAACAAAACGTAACACTAAAAAAGTATTTGACCATTCCTTCAGAGTTGTCATTTCGCCACATTTTTAAATGTTGAATTGTGTGCCCTCCACTGTTTTAAACGCGCTGATACAAGTACTTCATCACATCAACTTTGGTGGCGTTGCCACCTTGATCGCTGAAGATAGTTCATCAGCAGAGGAAAAGGAGCAGCGTGTGTAAAATAGAGACGAAGATTACAACATGGGGAGGCAACGACGAGGAGGGCACTATTAGGCAAACCGATGAGTGTTAAGATAGCCATTTCGACCTGAATCATGCATTGCTTATCATCATAATTACTGTCATTGTTTTTCAATGTGCTCGTTTACTTTAAGAAGAAGAGTCTCATTCTCTCTTGATACACTCGTTGAACTGTCAACGTCATCATGATGATGTGTTGTACAGAGAGATGACCAAAAAAATGTGAAAAAAGTCATAATCATCACCATTTTGTAAAATAAAAAAATGCTTTCTTTGATGAAGCCTCATAGAAAGGTTTTTAATCCTGGCCGCTATGGTTTGTTAGGTTTGAGGAAACAGTAAACCAACTTGCACTACTTGACTTGACGGTTAAAAACTAAGAGATGCCATGTTACGTTTCACAATAGCAATGGTCATCTCATCACCTTAAATTGCGACCGACTTTTTATGATTTCTATTGTATCAAATTATGTGATATAATATAGATAAAAATAAGTAATAAAAGAAGATAGACTTCTGGGGTGCCACCCACCCACTAAAAACTGCTATATTTGAACTACTATTGTTAGTTTGTGTGTGATTTTTGGGTGGTTTGGCACAATTTAGTTTTGACGGCAAAGCATCAGAAATGGGTTTTTAGTCTTTGGCATCACTTATGTGCGAATTCGTAACAGTAAACTTTTATGACATGCTAGAAGATTTTTTTGATGATGGAATAATAATAGCTTAGAATAATTATTGCTTACTTTTTTCAATGTACTAATTTTTATGAATGTCTTTTCTTTAAATTTAGGCATCAAAGCGAGCTTAAAAGACCTGTCTCATCATCATCAAAGATTCTCCGTTACTTTAGATACATGAAAGCTGCCAAAGATGGTCAAAGTGGAGAGAATTGTGTGGACTTGTATCCAAAGTGTGACAGCGATACTGACACTGTTTCTAGTCTTCCCATGGTAAGTACTCATTGAAATATTTAACTTTACCCTAAAGAAAATTTAGCTTTAAAATGTTCAAAGATTTTTTTTCTAAACATTGTGCTTGTCCTTAATTATTATTTTTAGATAACAACATTCCACCAACTTTCAGAACTCATGACAGCGGAGGGATCGTCCCCTGGTGTAGCCCTTGCTTCTGCTATGGGATGACGAGACGCTTCAGTAGACTAGTTATTACAAACTTTAATTTCTACAAAAAAACCGTTAACTCACTTCATTTCCAGTTAGAATTATAAAATATTACCATTCTTGAATAACCCTTGTTACTATCTTTTACTGAACTACTTACGACTACAGTTAATGGAAAGTGGAGAAGACTTCAATTCTTTTTAGATGTTTTATGTTTAAACCCATACGACTTGTTCGTATGTGCAAGAGGCTGAAAATATACTAGTATATAAGTAATAATATTGCTAAACTATTGTATTATAATTTATCTTATTATTAGTATATAATTACTAATTTATAATATGTAATACTAACGTATAAAACGCCATTTTCTGATGCGGTTGCATAAAATATTGCTTCGTAACGAGTTTTTGTTTGATGTTAGAAACGTTTTAATGTAGGTGACGGAAGATTTAGTGAGATGGTTTCACTTGTGCAAAAAATTGCCATCAATTTTCTATTTTGAAAATCCTCAAAATATGTAAGTTGGAGGTATGGGACACTTGTTTGTAGGTTGTTGTACAAGATAATTAGAAATACAAAATGTTTACGTCTAAATTATCCCTAAGTAAAAGTTCAGTTGACTGTCTCCACGTAAAATGGGGAGGGTTAGTTGGGATTTTCAGTGTTAAGGGGGGTTTGAAAGTAAATTATCTGTATGTATGTAGTTGGGAATTTTATTATTGAATAACTTCTGCATTGGCCTTTATTATATCAAAAAACTTGCAGTATCTTAGTTTCTTAGAAAAATAAATATATGATCGAATTACAGATTCGTCATTATGGCAACAATCCATACAATCATCGTATTGCTTATATGATAAGTTGAGGACATTTAATTTGTGAGTTTTTTTTTAAAATGATGCGGTAACAAGTTTTGCAACTCTACCGATTATTTATTTATTTTTATATGCCTACGTGGTCTTTCTCTTTATCAATTTGTACATATGCATATAAATATATAAACATTTATTTCATTTCAATTAGATTTAAAATGCTGCCTAAATATAGTATTTTAATGATTATCCTGTTAAATATTGTATACAATGTACTATATTACCTACAATTAGTTATTATATTAGATGGGATGATGTAATTAGTCCAACTGTATTATTTTAAATGTTTGTTTACTTATTGCATGAACTTTGTAAAGTTTATATGCGATGATTCAATTTTTGATTTAAAAGTGGAGCAGGTCTCTATTCAGCAAGCTTTGTCTTCGAATTATAAGGCAAATAGAGAATATGTAGTCGACTAATTCCCTGCTGGGGTCCTAGCCTTGATGACATACGCCGACTTAAGAACTAATTTAAGTTTAGATTTATCATTATTTATCTGTAAATATCACGCTCCAGGACTGATTTAGCTTGGTAACCATTTAAATATAAAGGAGGCTTTAAGTTGTTATTTATGTACCCTAAACTTTTATTTTTATGGTGCAAAACTTGTAGACAAGTTGTAACATTTTCTACTCTCTCAATAACTAAACTGGTTTTATTGAAAAAAAACTAAAATAAATGGTGATATACGGAATCCTGGAAAATAATGAACAGTTAACAAACATGATTTTGTTTTACAGATGCGCGTCAAAATGTTAAATGGATTTCGTTCTTCGTGTTATGTTTTACAAGATTACAAAATGATATTACATACTAATGTTATCTATCCGTAAAATGTTAGCTTGTTAATACCATTACCGTATTATCGAATTGATTAATAATGTATACGGTATTGTATGAAAGAGTCATACAACAACGAAATAATTTATTTAAATAAATTAATAATATTTATAAAAAAGAAACTTTTTTTGTTCGTCTTTTTTTCATATTACGAGGCCGAATTAATTATGGAATGTTGTGCAGTTCATTTTTGTTCCATTGTGCTTTACGAATCAAAATTTCGGCATTCGCGATAGAAAGGAATCAATTAAGTGCTTTTAATACACTGAATTTTGTTTTGTATTGTTACTAATCAGATTCTTCGTAGAAGCTGCAGCAGACCAGACTTGAAAAAAAATTCAGTGACCAGCAAGATGATAAAATCGTCAGATTTATTTTACTAAACAAGTTCAACAGACTTATGTTCGATAGACAATTGTCTGTTTCGTTGTCTGTCATTCGGAACACTTGCAACAGACTTGCACACAAATAGTGCTGCAATTTTACAATTGATTGAAAATTGATTTCACATATCAATTGATTAGCTTGTATGACTTACTACAGGCAAACCTTTCATCGTGCGTTTCTAAACTTTGTTATTTGTGTGCATAAACCACACTTAAAGATATCTTATAAAAAAGTTTTTATGAATTAAGTTTAAAGTTCAAATAAGCAAAAAAAACATTATTTTACGATACACAAATGAGTAAAGCGCTGTTGTCTAGTACGTTGTGAAATGCTCGTTTTAAAAGAGGTACTAACCCGTATCGCCAAATTTTCTTTAACCAATTGCAATTATAACGTTAATGAGCTGTTATACAGAAAAACTGAACGAAATCTTCATTTATCCATGATGTGCATATATGGAACCGAAAAATCAATGCAGAATGTTGACTTTGCTAATATTTTTTTCCAACATTCATAAAACAGGTACATGAATGAGTTGAGTCGTTGCAAAAGCATCATGATGAAAATAATGTTGTGTTAATGAAATTCTGAACGACCAAGTCAGGTTGTCGACCTTTTTTAAGAACAGATTTGCTTGAATAGACTAAACTAGAGGTGTAAAAATTAGACGAGCAGAGCATCTTCTCAACTATCACATGAGTGATGATGATATTGTGATATGAAGGATTAACTACGATCATCATGATCACCATTTCAAATGCAAAAGTAAAGAAGCAGAGAAAGAGACGTTGCTGGTCAAACAAACAAACTGTCTTGTAGCAGTTTGTCTCTATTAAGTAATGGTCAACGTAACAACATTATGCAAACAAGAAAAACGGAACTACTTTTTTAACTATCCATCTATGACAAAACGTAAGCTGATATTGTGCTGCCGAAATGAGATGATTGGAAAACAACGGTACTGGTCTTTTGGCTATGGGAATATTCTTCTCATAAATGATGTTATGTTTTTTTCTGAATCTTCTGCATACAAATCGTAAAATACACCATTAATATTTGCCTGTGATTTTTCACACTCCAAATCTCTAGCCATTTAGGCAACACCCGTCTGTGGAATCGAACGTTTTAGGGGATATTTTTTATAACATGACAGATTTAACAAGCTAACTTTTTTCGGATAAAAAAAGTAAATTAGCAAAACGAACTAAAAAAAACAATAAAAAAAACGGAGGCCGGTTTTAAGAAGCCTTATTCCATCGTTATAAGACTGAAAAAGAAAAATTCACAAATATTCACCTCATTTCTATTTGCAAACTGTCAATATTGTAACATTTTGTAATATCAATTGAATTTTCTTTATTTTTCTAAAGTAAATACAATTTTCCTTATAAATACGGTTGCTCATTTGCTTGGAAATCAGTTGGTCGCAGACATTTCAAAGTGCTCAAATAATTATTCTTTAGTTTTTTTAAATTCCGATTTTCCCTTTTTTAGTCGTCATAAGTTGTAGATTTCTTGAAACATTTCAAGATGTTTTCCAGTTTTGCTCAGTGGGCTAAGTGGGGGCTGTTTTCGGTAGTTGTTCTTGGAACACTAGCCAGTTGTAGAGGAGACGAAGACTTATCGGATCATCAGCAAAATGAAACTCCAAATTCAGAACAAGTTCATTCAAGGCAAAAGCGATTCGTTTATTTTAACACACAGTCACCAGTTGATATTGGTAAGTTCAAATATAATATTAATTAATTCATAATTAATTCTGAAGTCTCGTTAAAATTAATTAACTCTCGAATTAATTCATGTATGAAAATATTTCTCATGAAATAATAGTTAGGTTAGGGTTAGTAGACGTGAAAATTTGAGTATGAAAAAGTTGATAGTGAGACTGAACACAAGATATTTCATCCCTCTTCTAAAACCTCTTGAAGACGCTACTAGAGTACACTATGTGTATTTCACCAATTTTTGTGTCGCCATCAGTTTCTCAGTTTCAAATGTGTAAAAAGAAATAACCCCAAAGCAATTGTACGAATTGTTGTACACTTAAATGATTGAATATTTTCACTGTAAGTTAAAAAGGAAGTTTAATTGACAGGCCGTCCCAAATGCCTGTTTTTTGTTTAGTACTATTAAATATTTAATAATAGAACGAGTCTCAACCGAGTCATTAAAAATTCCAATATCTCTAATTATGCCATTTTAGCTTTTCAAACCAATCCATATTTTGTTATGCATATTGTGTCAGTTCAACTAAGCATGCATTGGTCGTTGAAGGTTTTCCTAACACATTATTTTTATTACTTTAATAGGTTTGTTGATCACGGTTCCGTTGTCCTTTGCCCTGCCTACCTTCAACTTGAAAACATCTCGAAGATTTAAAAAGTCCATCTCCCAAGAAAATGAGCTAGCCGCTAATTTAACATCTGAAGACATTCTTCCCAGTGACTCATACGATGACCCTGCCTACACCGTAGAACTTGGGAAAATGTCCACATATTTCACCATTCTAGAGGTACGTAATACACTAACAATTCATCCCTCAATAATAACACCAGCACATAACGGGTTTTCATCACTTTTTCCCAACGTTTGTCATCGTCATCTCATCGTCACGTAGCATTGCATCTGCTTAAGGTGCCATGTCACCCCCCTTTGTTTACTAAACATTTTCATTCAAGGTCAGGATCACATGAACAGTTATATAAAGCACTAGAAATGTTAGTAAAACATTCCATCATCTTGTTTTCTACATATCTTACCTATTTTCCCCATTGCCATTTCATTCTCCTTAACAAAATTTCAAGGTTAGAAATGACCTCACACGCGACTTAAGTCTACATTGATGAGGTATTTTTACTACCATGCAGAATAATTTCAAGTCGTTTTCAAGGCTATAGAAATAGCTAGTATGCCTAAAAATATTATCCAGCAATAAAAAAATCTGTTTTATTCCAGTTCAAAAAAAAACTAAATAAGTACCCAAGTTTCTTTCGCACACGTAATACAATCAGTGGTAATAGCCATGTACGTACACGGCAATGGGCACTTTAATGACTTTTTTATATTTTGATTCCATACGTCCGAAAAAGTGCCCTTGAAGTAAATAATAAAAAAGTCGACCCAATGTTATTAAACAATCAATATAAAATAATTTCCACCTTATTCATTTCCATCCGTCATCATTAGATTTTTTACAAGAACATCCCAACCAAATTATTTTATTTTATGGCCACGACGATTTTACAAGCACGCACGCACTACAAACAAACAACGTGCCAAGCAAGCCAAAAAAAACTTTAATAATACAAATAGTTTTTTTATTCTTTTTTTTATGTTTTTTACACCATGTGTATATTTTTAAACATTTTTTTTACCTTTCGGTTGACTGATTGATTGCAGACCATATTGATTTACAGCACATGTCTTTTTTCCTTTTCCAATTTTTTTTTGGAAGAAAAAAAAAATGTTTGTAATTGCAGTATTTGTAGAAAATGAAAACGTTTCAATTGCCTACCGACCAAATGTCCATTTTTTTTGAATTGTCCAGAGTCATCTTCACTTCATTTCTACAAAAAAAATGGTATTTTTTACCATTTACCACACTACTGCTCTGCTACTTATTATACTTGACTATTATTTGAAGCTACCTATTTTCGATCTTTTTGTATAATGCAAGGTTTGGAAATTAGTTTTTTTCGTTGGTGGTGGGCGAAATTACTGGCCTTGAACTTGCGTAGATGAATTGGTGAAATAAGAAGGGGCTATTTCAATTGTTTATTCTTTTTTTAAACTTCAGCAGATGGATAGTCTGAGAGATATTTTTTTAAAGATATTTTTTTCTTTTGACCATGAAATATTGAATTATCAGTGCAGATTCTATTTTCCCCCTTTTTCTCTAAAAAAAATGTAAGTCATTTAAGTATATTTCTTTTAACATTTCTTGTGAGTTCTGCGGTGTATGGATAAATAGAGTCTGTGAGTGTTTAGGGTTAAAGGAGGGGTACTTTTATATCTCATGTATATAAAATGAAATAGGATATCATCAAGCATTGTTGGCTATTTCTCTCTTCCGATAAACCCTATGTGTAAACTTGATATTTATAAAGATTTTTTGATAGACAGGTCGAGGGCCTTCTTCTAGAGTAGCTTTGTGTGAACGAACTGCTTAAGTTTATTATATGACACATCACATCGTTTGTCTCTCAATCATCATCCGCATCATTCAAATAAACAGTGATTGTGTTGTCTTCTCTTGTCTCTCTTGCAAGAGTGCGTGAACCCCTTGATTGGTAGTATGTAGGCCCTTAAAGGTGCAGCTGGATTTTTCATCCAAGCAAGTCGTAGTCTCAGTCTCAACTCAAACAAGATAATATTTGTTTGTGTCTTTTAAGCTACTGCATTGGCAGTGCCACTCCATTGCTGCCACAGCACACACACACACACGGCTATAAGATAAGGGAAGAAAAACGAGGTGTGTTTTTGTAAGGGAGTATTAGCAGTAGTTTTTGTAGGGGTGGTAGTGGAGACCTTGAAATCCTTGAGTGGACTTAGAAATTGTGGTTTAGTAAGTAAGGCCAATGACCTGATGAGAGTCTGCTGCACTGTTGATGCAGGCTGGAGAGAGAAAATATATAAAAGACTTCTTCTATTACGCCTGTGTGAGCCGACAGGTATTATAAGGGCTATGTTGGCCTGGCTTGGCATAGGCACAAGGGCACCCTATTGACTCCATTAAATGTGAAGAAAAAAATTACACTTTGTGATTCGTTTTAAGGGAGATTTTTATACTTGCACACTTGAACTCCCTTGAGGAAGAAGAAAGATTCTCATTCTCATACTCTTTTTTTTGTCAGTTGATCTGTCTTTACATATATGTATATTATGTTGAATTTATGCATGATGCTTCTTCCTCCACGCTCCAATCCACTAGCATTATTATCATTATCATGATTATTAGAATATTATAATAATGGAATGACGTTCCCTTATTATATTTACTTTTACGGAACGGGAATGTAAGTGGTGGTGTCTGGTGGTGTGATGTTAAATGCGAAGACAACAAGAAACAAAAAAAAATGTAAAAAGGCTACATGATCAGCTTGAGGAGGTCCCCCATAAAAATTTGAATATAATATCGTGTCTGTCTGTTGAGGTTGCTGTGTCAGTGTGTACTGTAATAATAAAAAATGGGCAATGGACTTTTAAAAGTTGATTATCTTATGGGAATGCAGTGGATGGGGAAAAGAGTTGAAGTTTGTGAGCCCTTAGTCCTCTGTTCCCTTGTTGATATACTTAATATGCATAAGTGGAAAAAAAGTTGATTCTTGGGGATGGAATGATGATAATGACGATGATGATGGTGTTGGTGGTGGTGCGGGATAGTAAGTCCTTTCTCATATGCATACGATGTGCATGTGCATGCTGGAAAGAAAACGAATGAGATCGAGCCTGAAAAATGATTCCTCTTGTTGCTATGTAAATTATTTTTTTGAAAGAAGTTAATGATATGAAATGAATCAGCGTCCTTCTTCTTCTCTAGATAAAGAAAGAAAAAAACAGCGGTTATATATTTTAAGCTTTATTTTAATACGCTTTGTCTTCTCGTTATAAAAAACCAGTGGAAAAATACTCATATCATATAATAAGGATGTATGGATACAGATGGCTTGAAACCAAATAAAGCATCATTTAACTTTAATGCTTGTTTCATTTTATTTCAGATTGATGAGGACATTTGTCAGCAGAAAGTCATTTGTGAAGTATTTGCTGAACCAGAAAAGTACAAGCCTGTGAGTGATATTTTTGAAAGAAAGCTGACGTAAGTTAATTACATAATAAAAATCTGCATTTATTCCCACACTTTATTGTTATGTCGTAGGCTTTTTATCTAATACCACATTATGTAAATATGTACAATTTACAGTGTAGATCGTGGCCCTGTTCCTGACAAGTACTCTAGCCGTTACTACCGGTATGTAAAAGCCATGCAAGAAGGAGTGAGTGGGGGTGAACCTGCCTGTCAGAAAGAATACAAGAAATGCCCTTACTCAGCCCAAGAACGACTCAACATGCCAGCTCTTCACTTCTGGACTTATCTTACCAATATACTCCGGATGGAATTCCGAGATGAATAACGGTTTCTCTGCAAGAAGCACCAGCACAAATATATTCTTGTGGAGTGAGAGAGTGTGAGAGAGATGGACCACCAAGCATATACCCTTCCTTTTTGTCTGAAGTAATCCAATAAATCTGGAAAATTATAGTGAACCCTTCTCATCTTTAGTTTACATTCGACAACAATAAGCTTGAAATCTACCACCCTCTCAACGGGAACAACAATAGGAGGTCTTGCATGATATAAAGCTATTGAAAAGAGTTCATATAGTCCCCCCACACACACATGTACACTTTGTAATCCAATGTCTGCCATCAAACAGCATCATTTTGTTTGAGAGCGGCTCCTTCATAGTTTCTCTTTGAACCATTTCATTGTCCCCAGTTTAGGAATCAATGTATTTAAGCTAATCAACTCTGTCATAAAACTTTAATTTCGTATGTGCTTGCAAAAAAAATAATGCTAGGATTATGTCTTTGGTGGGTTACTCTCAAAAACTTGAATAAAATGGAATATTAAAACACATTCAACTGACTTCCTTGACCTTTACTGTTCTCAGCTGAATAAGAATTGAGGATGTACTTCGTCTGCATTTATGAGTACAAATGTATCTGGTTACATCTACGTCAAACATGTCATCGTCATACGATTAAAAAAATTCAACACCAAATGCAAAAATTATTGTCACAGGTGCTTGGCTGTTTCCAGAACTTAAAGTCTGCTGACAACGCCATTTTTAAAAACAATTTGCTGTAGAAGTGTTTTGTAGGTAACTAACTTGATTTTTTGACAACTTATAACTCAGCATCTAGTGACATATACTTATCATCAGTAACAGTTGCCAGTTTCAAGGTAATGAGAATACTCATGAACTCATGGTTTGATTCACTTAAGTAACATGTTATGCATGCATATTTCACCAATCTATTTATGTACGTAACTTCCTCTGAAAATGTGTACTAGGCAGTTAATAAGCAAAAAAATGTATGTAATAAACTGCCACGTGTGAAATACATTTGACGCTTGGCATCAATATAAATTGAAGTCTGTAATTATTTTTTGTCTACCATAAAAGCATGTCAGCTCGTTAAACCATTTTTCACGACTTCCGTTTACTTCAATGTTAAGTATCATGTGTCATTTACTAGGTATTTGTAGAACGCTGGGATCAGATATTACGTTTGCATTTACGACAGTTATATGTTCTGCATAACTCAATTTCATTGACTCATTGACCCTTAAACGATCCCATTTTTAATTTCATTGAATACGCTTCCGGCAGACGAATATGAACTTCAAGATATGATCGTAGTCGAAGAATCGAGGCCCACAATTAGTAAAACAAGAGTAATATTTTTGAGAATTTTTCCATGCCAAATAGGTTGCAGGTTAAATGATTGCATTGTTCTGAAATTTAGGCAACTTTAAAGCCTGATTTGACCATTGAATTTGATTAAATATTACACCTTACAGCTTTTGATGATATAATCGCAAAATTAAAAGAGTAGAATAAACAAAAATCGGTTTTTTAATAATAGTTATTATATTTCAAATTATTTATTTTCTGACAATCATTGCAATGATTAAAACGTTGAACACAGCTTAGATATTTTAGATTACAAATAATTGAATAAACTTGTTACAAACAATTGTTACAAACTTAGTGATTTTAGAAAAGCAGACTATAACTTTTTATTTAATTGTAAATTTTACTTCACAGTTAAAACTAATTTTTGAAAAATTTATATGAAATCTCTATATTTTATATTTTTTGATCCTCAATCTACAATGGTTTAGATTAAAAAAACAAATATTAACTTTGATATTTTCATGCAAATTACTTCAAATTTTGAGTATAACTAGAATATTACTACTTTCATTTAAAAGTTGAAACAATAAAATGTATATTTAAAAGGATAACGTTTAATATTACAACAATTTCATCTAATAAAATCACTATTTAATGTGAACATGGGATAATAGATTCTTCATCTCATCAGCTACGTCGTAAGATTTTCATGATTTTTATTTTTATGCCTTTTTAAATCGCTCTTTTTTGTATTTCAGTCTTTTACTACTCATATCACTTCAAGTCCACATGCCAAGGAGCCCAGGAAAGTATGAACTGCTGATTTATATCGAATGCGTTGTTATTCCATTTTTGGCAAACATTAATCAAATCAAATTAAATGTTCTTTATTGAGACGTATCTTGCAAAATGACGTTTATTCAAAGATTTGTTGTATTTGATTTTCCTTTTTACTTCGTCGCTTTGAGAAATTTGTTACAATTATATTGTCAGTATGCAGAAAAGTGAGATTGATGCATTTGCTGCTCTTTGCAGAATTATTTTTTAGATTGCTTAGAAATGTTTCAAGTTACATGTTTTATTTATATAGGTCTTTATTATGTATCATTTTCTGTATAAAAATTGTATTTGCGAAAACGAAATTAAACAGTATAAAAATGGTAATACATTTTTTCTTTCCCTTACCCTCCAGTTTTGTTCATGGTGTTCTTTCTATCATTTTTTTTCTGGTAAATATGCGCCGATTATTTGTATTGTATTTTTTATCATCGTACCTTATTATATATTTAATATATAATGTAAACAGGATCATCAAATATTATTACTTAATACTTGGTTTTTAAAAACGCACATGCATCATCCTCAATATAATTCAATATAATAATATTTCATCATCTCACATGTCATTATCATCAGCATACTATTATAACAAATATGTTTTTATGTATATTTTTTTAATATTTTCTCCCATACAAAATATAATCTGAAGAATAGTAAATTTTTGTTATTCGGTAAAAAGTAAAAGTGGTAGCTCATAACTTGGCATTTTTACTCTTTTTTTAAACAGATGATATAATATATAATATATGTAGCAGTTTTCCTTTTTTATTTTTTTAGGAAATTGTTTTAGTAAAATAGTAATAATACAAAACATCTCCTCAGATAATAATGATATATCTTTCTTTTTTTCTATTTATTAAAATATTCTTAAGTTTATATGGCGAAAATCGTAAAAAAGCATAAAATCTCCGGTTGCTTATCATAATTATTTAATATTAAGATTCTATTGTAATATTTAGGAAACTCTTGGCATAGTTCTTTTTTTCAATTAATTGATTGATAATTTTTTTTAGAAGCTCATCTGCCTATTAGGTCTCATTTTGAGAATGATTGTGTTGTTGGTAGTTGTTGTGGCGGTGATGGTTGAGTTTTCAAAGCAATTTCTGCTGCTGTTGCTGATGGTGTTTGGTATACAATTGTTGGAGTGAGTGCAATGATACTCGTTTAATATTGGTGGTGAGGGAATGATGTGATGGCAACAAGATGTGGTGTATGATAATTCCGAATGACCAAGAGAACATCGAGCAGCAGCACAGGATCCGGGTCGTCCGACTTGATAATCATCATCGCCCACCATCATACATTCACCTTCGTAACATCCTGGTCCACCATGTGGTGGCATCCTCCTCCTCCCCATCATCTTCTCCAGTGAAAAAAGAATAAGATTACGTGGCTGCTCATCGTCGTCTTCTCGGTTATTTGTTGCTACTGCTGATGAAATGATTAGAACCTGGAAAAAATAGATAAAAAAAGAACTTTGTGAATTTTGTTGTAATTATTTTCAAGTGATTACGTAGTATATACTCTCTGATGTGCATAAACAAACTCATTAAAAATCCCAGTGCTTTTTTTCAACAAGTTCGTAGATTTACGCTCGTTCCATTCATGGAAAATCGGTGTGATGATGACGATGAGATTACATTTATGTGATGATATGCTCTGCTACACTGATAAAACACATCTGACATGCGGATTCTCCCAGTTTCAAGAGATTTTCCATATAAAACCACTTATCTTAACCAGCTACATTGCAAAAAAATAATAACGTGTGCGTAGCATGCAGAAATTACTACTTTGCCAAAATAGACAAAAACCTACCTACCTACTTCATGTTCATCATGCATAACAACGAGTCAACAGTAGACACACACGAGGAGAAAAAGTGCATTATAATTATTAAGTAAATTTGATGAATGCGAGGTAATTATTCACGGAATACACTAATCGCTTCCTTCCAGAGTTCTCACTTCCCTAGAAAATCCCGCGACATGGCAGAGCAAGTGCCAGGGTTTTTCTTCTTTTTTTCAACCAATTTAAATAGACACGTGAAAAGTGATTCCCCCGAAATTTATGCAACACTGGAAAAACATGGGGAATAATTAGGTTAAAATGCTTCAACTGGAGAAATTGAAAAAAATATGCATGACAGACACTCAAAAATAAAAATTCTGAGAAAAACAACAAATTACAAAAAGCTTTTTACCAAGGAACGTCAGAAGGATAGATGACAATTTCCTCAGAAGATTACAACGTTTATTCTTTCTAATCGCGAGGATCCCAATCCCAGCTTGTTTCAGCTTTACTATCGGAGAAATGTTCAAAGCAAACCGATTATTCTGTTTGAAAAACTGACCACTATAACATTTTCATGCATGCATTAAAACCATTATCCTTTTCATACATATTCCAGCAAAGTCTTTTATATGACTACTATGATCATGTCATGATCATGCATTGTGTGTACAGCCACATAAACACTTTTTTCATTGTTGAATGCACAAAAAAAATTGTGTATGATGATAATACAAGTAGTGTGCTTGCAAAAGACGATTGACTACACAGTGGCCATAGTAACCTACAAACAGCCTTGTGTGATTTCCCTAGCATTTTTTTCTTCTTCAATGGAAACCACCACCATACACGTAAGACATGCCATCAACATTATATAGTCAAGTGAAGTGAAATGATGATGATCATGATGGGATGGCAATGGCAAGGTTGCTGTTAAAGAAGTAATGACGACGATGGCGATGATGATGGTAATGATAATGTATCCTTTGCTTTGTGTAACTACACATCATTCATATCAACAACAGAAGCACGAGTGTGAGGAAAGTAAATAGCTATCATTTCACTGACCATCTCTACTATTTTCTTGGTTACTGACCATCTCGTCCTCCTAGTCTAGAGTAAAAAAATAATATTGTGGTCAGAAGCAACTTTTTGATAGGAAACCCGGACAGAGAGTGAGAAGTGGATGCGTTGCATGGAGTGGAATGAGTTTTGTTGAGGATAAACTCTGTGGAGACCCAGAGAGACGAGCTGCTGCAGAGGGTTCATTCATACATTTTTTTACAAAGAAGGTGGAGAAGCTTAGTAGGTGCTTGGCATCGTAGCATCATGGCATGTCTTACTGACCCAATCATTTTTCAGGCAACTTTTCAGATTACAAATATTGAATGACATTTGCTCATCAATAACGGTTGTATGTGTAACACATTTGCAAGTAATTTACACGCTTCTATTGTGAGTAATATATTATATATTCATTTTTAATGGGGTTGCCAATTGTGTGTACTGCATCATTCTACGTATGCTTATCATTGCACCAGGATCTAGGTCACTAGCCTATAAAGCTGACGATGAGTAGAATGAGTCACTCATCTCACATTGCAATGTCAATTTTAGCAAACACATTCCTAAAATGCGTCACCTGCTGTCTAAACACGGAAGAAGGTATTAAAAAGGAGCAACTGAATGGATAGTAAGGCATTACAAAAGTTGAACTGAATAATCCTTTGGATTCCTCTGATTTCATCAAACAAACTCAACTCGTGCTGCTTCATCTGCTGCGTATTTATCTTGAACAAAACCAACACACCTTGTAACCAGCACCTGTACATTTTAACAAGAATAGTTACAAGCAACAAAACTGTACGTGATGCGACCTGTGTTCATATTTTGTAATATTCCCATTCATCATCATGATGATTATCATTACACACACACACATCTTTCAAAATCACGTGTGCCTGCCTGATCGCCTGGATCAAAAATATAACGGTTGTTCTGTCCAGTGCATCTGTTTACTCTGCTCGCTCATAGCTTTAATAGCCGTTTTAGATAAATAAAGGTTAGTAGGAAAATGCTGGAAGCTCAATCACTTTTTATTCAACTAATTTTATCCTTCTTTGCTCTCTTCTTCATTACACGCATGTTTTTTTTTTCTTCAAAAGAACCTTTCTCAGAATTGAAAGCAAAGAAAACATTCCAATCCAACCGATATTTCTGTGATTACCTCAAGCCGAATTATTGGGCTCGTGTAGAATTTTATTATTATAAATATATTAACAAATACATAAACTACTTTGTAAAGTAGCAATCTATACTTATTTATCTCCATTAAGAGGAAACGTTTTTCAATGCAGAGGTACATACGCTCGGTCATTGTTATTATGTGTGAATGGGAAGCAGTGCGTGTGAGCGCACAGACATCATCATGAGCACTCATGAATGCATCGTCATGGGTCCCAGTAAAAACCGTTAGTTTAGTTCATCATCATCTTTCTTTCTACTTAATCCACATCGACGGACCATCAAAATAGGTTTTATGTACCCACAATTTTTCTCCCTTCTAAACATTGTTCATCCCTACAGAAAAAAACGGGGACAGACTGAAAGGTTGATTCTATGAGCACAACGTTTTGACCACTTTTAAACAAAACCCTGAACAAGTAAAATGGCACCATCTCACCTCCACAATTCATCATTATTATTATTACAAGTGTATACAAAACAAGGAGAAGAATGCAAGATGGATTTATTACTTTTCTTATACGTTCAATGATAACTTCCTATACTTTTAGTCCAATACATTCCACAAAAAGAAAGAAAGAGAGAAAGAAAAATTTCCTGCACAAGCGGAGCGGATGCTTTTTTTTCTTGTCACACAAGACGTGCGTCAGCCCTCCTGGCTCGCGCTCCGTTTTTGAAGACCATAATAATTTTATCTAAACCAACGGTACTTATTACATGTTTAAACCAGTATTATTTGCAGCAAAAGCAACAATCTAGTTTAAAATTGAGTCGGTAAAAAGTCTCAGACCAGACCCACATTATTATTACACTTTTTTTGTTCCCATTCATAACAATAATAGCCGGTCGATTATGCTCATTCAATGTTATGGAATGCATCCATCCAAAGAGGTGCATAGCACACCATATCATCATCCGCTTCCGCCACCACCAACACAACTCAACAGATTTTTTTCTTCGGAAACCCATACCATAAATATCTTCACATTTCCCATCATCAAGTTTACCGTTGTTTTCCATCTAATAAATATACAAAACTTGAATAGCATGTTTGCATTGTATATAGCCTAAATATATTTTTTTCCGTTTCTCTGTAAAAATTTTATAAGCCAATAAATCAATTAGGCATGTTATGTGTGTATTCGACCCACTAAAACGCTAATCTGTACGATGGGTGGTATTTTTCACTTAAACCAAGTGTGACATAACATCACCGATATGAACCCTTTTCCCACTTCCCACCCTAGTTTTTTTTCTTCTTTCTCTGAGAAATCATCATCATGATCTTTACTGACGATGATTAGAGCATCTTCGACACTTTGATTGTTCGCTTCAAAATATTATCTTCGTAATAAGGGAAACAACTTGATTGATTGGTAGTAACTGTCAGAAAGTCAGAAGAGAAAAAGCTTCTTTTGCTTCCGCTGTTGATAGTGATCGCGTGCTATCAACTAGCGCATCTTGTCATGTAATGTGGGTGGGAAAGGGGTAAGTGGAAACAGTATTGCAAGTGAGGTTAATAAAATGAAGATAATCATGGGATGTTTTCGGTGTCATCCTCAGAAAAAAATACGTTTCTACTCAATTTTGACAAATCAACTAGGAAATGGATTAAGTTTACAAGAGGCAAAGTGGAACGAGCATGAGTGACAATGTGTGAAACACACACGTTGGAAACAATACCATTGTTGTACAATGTATTATTACGGAGCTGAAAGCGAAGCTCAGCGGAGTATTGACTTGATCGCGTTTGTCTGTCTGTCTGTCTGTCTGTCT
>JAQFZG010000597.1:0-29941 GCA_034695465.1 Entomobrya nicoleti
TGAACAACCTTGCGTGGTGTTGTTATGGCGGCTGTCGTAGGGATGCCACCAAGAATACCGTGCGTGGTGTTGTTATGGCGGCTGTCGGAGGGATGCCACCAAGAATACCGTGCGTGGTGTTGTTATGGCGGCTGTCGGAGGGATGCCACCAAGAGTACCGTGCGTGGTGTTTTTATGGCGGCTGTCGGAGGGATGCCACCAAGAATACCGTGCGTGGTGTTGTTATGGCGGCTATCGCAGGGATGACGTCAACACGGCCATGCGTGGTATTTTTACGGCAGTTGGCGATGACCAGGGAATCATTTATGATGTGTCTGGCGGTAAGATGCTACCAGGACAACACTGCGTGGTGTTCGTACGGAGGCTAGCGGTAGGCTCATTCCACGTCAACACTACAAGGAATTCTCACGGCGGATGGCAATGTTATGCGACCAGGGCAAAACGATGTGGTATTGTTACGGAGGCTGTCTAAATAAAGCCACCAGGACAACCTAGCGAGGTGCTATTATGGCGGCTGTCAGAGGAATGCTTTCGAAACGACCCTGCGTGGTGTTTTTACGGTGGTTTGGAGTGAGATGCCACCAGGGAGCACATTGTGGCGTGGCAACATTGCCTGGCGGTATGATGCAGACCAGGCCCACTCTGTGTGGTGTTCCCAAGGGAGCAAGCGATGACTACCACCATGCATATCCTACCTGGTGTTCACCTACGGCGGCTAATGATGTTATACCATCAGCGCTAACCTGCGTGGTGTTACGGTTGCTGGCGGTGAGGACAACCCAGCTTGGTGTTCATATTGTAGCTGGTGAAGGGATGTCACCAAGACAATCAAACTTGGTGTTCTTATTGTGGCTGGCGGTGAGATAATACTAGAACAGCCCTGCGTGGTGTTATTAGGGCGGCTGTCGGAGGGATGATGCCAGGGTAAACCAGCGAGAGGTCAATAAATGCATGCAAAAGTATTCGTTACACAAGGAATTTTTATTCGTATGTTTTTGCTGAGAACCTTTCGCACGCAACCAAACAGGTAAAATAGGCAAATATATATTTAAGCCACAATTTGTTCATCATATTTCTTTTAAAATGCAACGTATAAGTTTTTATTTTCTAGAATGTACGATAAGTGTAACACTGAAGATTTTTGGTTCGCTCGAGTTGACTTTTGTTTTAGTATTTCTTCAATTTTCCTTACAACACATAGTTTGGTTATTTATTGATTTAGCCATTAGATAGAAGCACATTACAATGTGGCAATTTTCAAATAACAAACTTATTGATTTAAATTCAGGACTAAGCTCAAGTATTGGGAATATGAATAAGCTTTCCCAGAGTGCCTGAAATATTAACAAATGCTTAAATTAAAGGAGGAACCTTTTATTAACAATGGATTTGAATACAGATTTAAGGCTTTTTTGCCTAATGTCTAAGAATATTTTTAGTCCAAGTTGGTGGGCCAATTTTATGAGGAAAACCGTGTGCATATAACTTATTCGGAAAATACGAACTTACGTAAACATTATGGAGACTTATGTATAATTTAACGAAGTATTCAATATGTATTGTATAGTTTACGAGAGAACATTTTGGTTTAATAGTGTAGACTTATGTATATGGCAAATCCAATAGGGTCGCCAGTTATCACTCTTCTAAAATCTATGTATAGTCAGAAGTGGGGTATAGCTTACACGTGATTGAACTTAGCAAAATAACATATCATCAAACATATATTATAATTTTCTCAGAAAACAATCAGGTTACATCTAAAAGACTTGAAGAACTTATCTAAGCAAAGATTATGATAAATATATAAGATTGTTAAAACACGCAATATTATACAAAAAGTAGGTTTCCTGCTTGTTATAAAATATTCAGGGCTTTGATTCGACAAATGATAGTAGCATCTATTTTGACAAACATGTTCTTTGGCTTGATAAAGGTTACATATATATCTGCTCGGAGTATTTATCAACACAATCAGCCATAAGTTGGTTATTGATTTTTCCTTTTATGTAGGTTGACATGTCTACAAACATGTTGTTTTCGGAATGTACCTAAGGTAGTACCAACATATCTTTAAACGAAATCAACCTCTTTAAATGTTCTTCGCATATACAAGAACATAATAATTCATTTAGCAATTAAAATTTCATGACGCACGTCTTCAAGCTATTTCGTCGCGAATGTTTTAATGAGGATTATAAATAGTATAGCTCTTGAAGCAATTGGTTTGGAAACTATTATGGTAGCGCAGATTTTAAAATCATTCTCAGAAAATAGTTCTAGATGCTTTCTAAAGCTGAAATTTCAGGCTAAAATTAAAATCAAACCTGGGTTAATTTTTGTATTTGGGACGTCCTAAACTTTAACAAATACATTACCTAAAATAACATTAAAACACAGCATAAAAACCCTCGTCATTCATTCGTGTTCCATAACTGTCGACTTGTCGTGCTAAATTCATATTAAATTAGACACTACATCAACAATTTTGACATTTGTGAGACCATTAAACATCAGGGCAACAAAATTATTTAGCGCTAGTCAAATCTATATTTCCCAAAGGAAGATAATTGCAAAGATTTTTCAACGATATTCCAACTTGATATTTTGTATTGACCTAGCGTAGTAATCTAGATTCCTGCTTTATTGAAAATGTTTCCAAAAAGAAATGACAAGATGTTAGTATTCACAGACAAAACAAATTTGCTTGTAAAACTTTTTAAATTTAGTGGTATAGTTCCCATGCTACCATTTAAATGGAACGAAGAACAAAAACAGCTCAACAGTATAGGTACATTAAAACATCGTTGTTACCTATTTACAGCTCTAACCTTACCAATCCTGATTCCACAAGCAATTATGCAAAAGTCGAATTCCCTTTTGAGTACTGTCCAAACCTGGGTTGCTTTAGCAGCAATGTTAACGTTCAATTTACATATTCACACTTGTCAACGGAAGGCTACCGATATAGTACAATATGTCAATGGAATATTGAGCTTCACCAGACGAAATTCTCCCAAAAATAGAAAATCTCTGAAGGACATTTCCATTTTAGAAGGGCTAAGTTTGCTGCTTATCTACGGGCTCATTTTTACCGCAATAGCCTTTCCACTTGGCTTTTTGTATGGTTTACATTGGAGGAATCCTTGCAAATCTTCTCTCATTGGATACGGATTACTAGGCAGTTGTTCCCATGGTAACAGTGCAAACATAGTTGTAAAGTTTATAATTTTGTTTATAAACCACTTTATTTGGACTGTTGGTTACCAAAGTTTAATTTTCGTTTTGGGAGGACTCCAAATCTTATCATTGGCTATTTTACGAGACTTTATTGAATATTTTCAAAGTCTTGCGAAAAGCAAGCTGTCTGATTCCTCCACTTTAGTTTTCAGACAAATTCAAATTCTTGGAAATCTAAATAATTCAATTCAACAAAGTGTTCTTGTAACCGAAATAGCTATTGTTGCTATAGTTTTAGTAGCATTTAGCATAAGCACATTGGTAAGATTACTTGGAAAATCTTGCAGTAGCACTGATTGGTTGACGGTGGCTGTTTTCACATTAATTCTATTAAATACGGGATTTACTATTGCTTTGTGTTTTGGTGGAATGGCCAGTGTGTATATGATATCAAAAGAAACCTTTCAAGTTGTAAAAAAGAAAATATGCGAGTCAAGTATGGCATGCTTACACATGGGAACTATAGAGAAAAGAAAGGAAATACGATATATTAAAAGATTTTTTAAGTCTTGCTATTTAATAAGAATTAAGTTTGGTATTGATAACTTTGTGGATGAGATAACTCCATTAAAATTTATGTACGTTTCTTTAGATTTAAGTGTGCAAATGCTTTTACTGGGTAATTAACTAAATATGTAATAAATATTAATTATTTACAAACCTGAGTTATATACATATAATAAAGTTATTTCAGAAATCTGAAAATAAATTATACCAAAGTGAGCCCACTAAATTGTGTGGTCCATTATTATCAATTTACCATACTTGTCGAGGGGAAAACACGACATAACCTTTTTACAGGAATATTACACAAAATGCAATCCATATAATGAAAACTCATTTGACATAGAATTAACTTACAACATGTTATGTCCAAAGATGTTCCAATTTTTAAATTGAGCCATTTGGATTGAGCATAGATTAGGAGAAAGTTATGTGTAATCGTAATTCAGCAATCCGTAACTTCACACCATACTCAATGTTTTGATTGATAAAATCTTGACATTTAAAAAATGAGTGGGATATTTGAATCAGATTTACAATTAGAGTTCATATATTTTTTAAGTATTGGGACAACTTTAATTTAATTTGACTTTTACAGGAGAAAAAACCAAATTTAATGCTTAAGCCATGAGTAAAAATAAGTTCGCATTTACTTTTTGTGGACTGGTATTTTTCCAGGATGGATTTTTCTATACAAATATTACCCAAATGTGAAGAGCTTGCTCCAAGTTTTTTCGGTAAACCTTAAATGATATTTTCAAGGTATCTCTATCGGATAATGCTCAGTAAGAATTTGCTGTATACGGAATCTACATTGTACGAATCAATTGCAATTTTTATAGAGTCTTTGGGATTCTCTGGTCTCATTGCAAGCAATGAGTTCTTCACGAATCATTTTATTGCGTAACTGTTAAGCGTTTAGTTCAAAAGTCAGATTAATCGGTAACAAAAACAAATAAAACTCAAACTAATTCAAGGTAGTCTCGCATAAATCATTAAAGGCTGTGCGTGTGATGGAAATACCATGTTCGATGGGTGTCTACACAATATTCTCGGCAAATGTTCATTTAATAGAGGCCACAAAATTTTGGGCTCCTGCAAACGGAGATATGATTGGGGCAGCAGTTTTGAAAACAAGGTTATGTAGACCGTTTTTTATGAGATGTGGTAATCAATTTGGTATGGCCACAATGACGCAATTTGTGCACAACAACGGTGTAATGAGGTTAACATTTAAAAGTTTACCAATGGCTAAAAAACGGAACTTAATTATTAATTATTATTAGCTTCAAAAATGCCCTTTAAAAATTTCAATTATTTTTTTTAAAAAATTCAAAAAAAATTTAGAATAAATCTAATGATGCTTTTTAAAATGCGATTTTAAAAGTTTAACACTACATTACTTGAATTTAATGTAGTCTTATGTGTAGAAAACTACCATCATGAAATTTTGGTTCAAAATAATTTCAATTTCGGGACCGGTACATCATTTTTATTAGTACTCAAAAATGTGAGGAATATTTTAATGATTTTAACGTCAAACCAAAACTCTAACAGGAACCTTAAACTGAATTGCATAATTTCAATATTAGGTCGATAAACAATGCGACCTAATTAATCATTGAATTAAAAGTACTGAAATATTTTATAAAAAAAAATCCGCAGCAGGTTGTGTGTAATGGTAGCTGGCGGTAGAAAGCCAAAAGGATAACCATAAATGATGTTGTCACAGTGGCGAGCTGTAGAAAACAACCACTGTTCATATGTGTAGTGCGGATACAGTAGTATTAGCTCGCAGTGGAATGCTACTTGAACAATCCGCGTGGTGTTGCGACGCTGGGATGACACTAGACAGCGAACCAACCTTGCGTAGTGTTCTTACTGTAGCTGGTTGTCAGATTTCACCAGAAGAAACCTGCGTGGTGTTCACACTGTGGCTGGCAGTGGAATGCCACCGGCAAAACACTGCGAGGTTTCCATATTGTAGTAGGCAGTGTGATGCCACTACAACAACTTTGTGTGGTTTTGGTCACGGTGTGATTCCACTGGAACACGGAACAATCCGTCGTAATATTCGTACAGTGGTTGTTGGTGGGATGCCACTGGAGCTAACCCGCGTGGTGTTCTCCCTGTGGCTGTTGGTGGGATGCCAACTGGGCTACCCTGCGTGGTGTTCCTAGTGGTGGGGGCCCACTGGAGCAACCTTGCGTGGAGTTCCTACGTGTGGGATGCCACTGGAGCAACCCTGCATGGTGTTGCTCCTGGAGCAACCCTGCGTGGTGTTGCCACTGGAGCAACCCTGCGTGGTGTTGCCACTGGAGCAACCCTGCGTGGTGTTGCCACTGGAGCAACCCTGCGTGGTGTTGCCACTGGAGCAACCCTGCGTGGTGTTTCTACTGGTGGGACGCCATTGGAGCTACCCTGCGTGGTGTTCTGACTTGTGGGACGCCACTGGAGCTACCCTGCGTGGTGTTCTTACTGTGATTGGTGGTGGGACACCACTGGAGCTACCCTGCATGATGTTCCTATTGCGGCTGGTGATTGGATGCCACTGGAGCAACCCTGAGTGGAATTACTACTTGGGCTGGTGGTGGGATTCCGTTGAATAAAGGAACAACATAGCGTGGTGGTAATACATTGACGGGTGGTTGGATGCCACCAAAATGGGCTTCGGAGTTTTGGAGTCCAGATTGAGGAAAACGAAAGGTCAGGATGGATGTGGCGTTTGCTATAAAGTAACCAAGCACATAGAATTGCGTAATGAAAAAAGCAATTTATGACAAAAAATAAGGAATTACTGGACATACATTCTCCCTGCAAGTGTGGGCAGCATTCTATTAAGTTCAATAGTCGACTATGGTGTAGGCAAGTACTACAGTGAATGTTGAAAATGAAAAAATATTAAGCACACATTGACTTGAATTTTGATTTGAAGTCGCTTTCAAAGGGCATACCAAAACATGGTATAAAACAAAAATATATATACACCATGTTTTGTTTGATTAATTTTTAAGAAGCCATTCATTTACAGTATATTTTTTCAGTTAAAAAGTATAATGTAATTTTGCGATTTCAAGAATGTTTGAAAAATTATTAAACTCATTTTTATTTCTGTGAAATATCATCATAGATTTTTGTACTAATGTCCATTGGCGAAAAAAGGGTCTTTTTGAGTTAGCGTTATGTTTAAGTCAATTTCAATGTTGGATGTTTAATTTGTATGATGTGCCAACATATGTTCAATGTACAAGATATAAACCTGGTGAATTCGAATATTAACTTGCAAGTGAATTAAGTGATTTGTTTTAGACTAATTGTTTTTCTTTTATTTTGACTGAGGACAAATTTATACAAAAAAAATCAAAAAAGGTAAAGACTGTGCCAAAACAATTATCACACTTGGAGCTTCAATCAGTAAATTTTGTTGGTTTTATAACGAAGTAAAACAGTTGTATTCGTTTGTAAAATAGGATAAATTGGAAAAGTAGATTTAATAAGGTGAACCGTGCTTGAATAGGTTACGCGGGAAATATTAACTTACGTAAACTTTATCGATATATTTATTCATGTATAATTCCACATATTTAATATTCTAAACGTGTTATTTTGTTTACGCGAGATGGGCTTGTTTAATAGTGTATTTTTGTTATACAAGTCAGAACCAAGCTGGCTTGTTATCACATTTCTATGATCTATATATAGTCGGAGGTCGGGCATATCTTACACGTGAAGCAACTCGGCATAATTTGTGTAACCTACTATACTTTTGTCGGTTAATATTTAAATAATATCTAAAAGACTGGAACAATTTATCTAAGCCAAGTGTATGAAAAATATACAATGTTTTGTAAACACACAAAATGTTGTACAAGGAAACTGTTTTCCTGCTTTATATAAAATATTTATCGTTGATTCGAATTATGATTGTCAAACATTCTCATGTATATCTGGTTTGAATAATTATCTATATAATCAGCCGTGTGTTGTTCATTGATTTTTTCCCTTAAGTAGGTTGAAATGTCTACAAACATGTTGTTTTTCGGAGGAATGAATATGGCGTGGGTGATAACAACATAACATCGAGCGAAATGTTCTTGGCATATACGACAACGTAATGATTCAATAAATAACTAAATTTGATTTTCAAATCTCCAAGCATTTTCCTTGCTAATGTATTTCAGTCGATTTTTGTGAGTTTAGGTCGTGAAGCTATTGCATTGTAAACTATGGAAATTGGATTGGTTTTTAATATCATTCCAATAAATTAGTTTTGTCATTTCTCCAGCCAAACTTTACGCTATTTTAATATCAAACTTAGGTAGATTTTTGTATTTGGGACATATCAAAAGCAACAAATACGTAACATTAAATAGCATATAAACAATACTCAACCGTATTCGTATTCAACATTTGTCAACTTGTAGTCTTACATTCATACTAAAGTAGACACTATATCAAAAATTTCGACATTCAGTCGACCATTGGACTTTATTGTAATAAAACTGGTTAAGTGGCAGTCAATCCAATCAATTTATCTCAAAAGCTTAATTACTACCAAGACAAAGATTTTAAATTTACAAAAATCGTTTTTTTAAGCACGCTTAACTCAATATTTTGTTTTCAGTGACATCAATTACTATTTTACAATCAGAGCAAAGATGTTGCCCCAAGGTGTCAATAAAATGTTAATTTTCCCTGAGAAAATGGCTTTGCTTATTACACTTTTAAATTGTAGTGGAATAATTCCAATGCTGCCATTTAAATGGAACAAAGAACGAAAGCAACTCAATCGTGTAGTTACACTAAAATCTCGTTGCTATTTATTTACATTATTTTCATTACCTATCCTGATACCACAAGCAGTCTTGCAAAAGCCAGGTTCTATTTTAAGTACTGTCCAAACCTGGGTTGCTTTAGCAGCAATGTCAACGTTCAATTTACACATTCATACTTGCCAAAGGAAGGCTACCGACATTGTGCAATACGTCAATGGAATATTGAGCTTCACCAGACGAAATTCCCCCAAAAATAGAAAATCTGTAAAGGACATATCAATTTTGGAAGGACTCAGTCTGCTGCTAATTTATGGTCTAATTTTTACCGCAATAACCTTTCCACTTGGATTTTTGTATGGCCTGCATTGGAATAGTCCTTGTAAATCTTCTCTCATTGGATACGGGTTAATAGGCAGTTGTTCTCATGGTAACAGTGCAAACATAGTTGTAAAGCTAATCATTTTGTTTATAAACCACTTTATTTGGACTGTTGGTTACCAAAGCTTAATATTCGTTCTGGGAGGTCTCCAAATTCTATCATTGGCTATTTTACGAGACTTTATTGAATATTTTCAAAGTCTTGCGAAAAGCAAGCTGTCTGATTCCTCCACTTTAGTTTTCAGACAAATACAAATTCTTGCAAATGTAAACAACTCAATTCAACGAAGTGTTCTTGTTACCGAAATAGCTATTGTTGCTATAGTTTTAGTGGCTTTTAGCGTAAACACATTGGTAAGACTACTGGGAAAATCTAGCAGCAGCACTGATTGGTTGACCGTCGCGGTTTTTACTTTAATTCTTTTAAATACGGGGTTTACTATAGCTTTGTGTTTTGGTGGAATGGCCAGTGTGTATATGATATCCAAGGAAACATTTCAGATTGTCAAGAAGAAGATATGTGAGTCGAGTATGGTATGCTTACATATGGGAACTATAGAAAAAAGAAAGGAAATACGATATATTAAAAGATTTTTTAAGTCTTGCTATTTAATAAGAATTAAGTTCGGTATTGATAACTTTGTGGATGAGATAACTCCATTAAAATTTATGTACGTTTCTTTAGATTTAAGTGTGCAAATTCTTTTACTGGGTAATTAACTAAATATGTAATGAATATTAATTATTTATAAACTTTAATTGTACATAATAAAATTACATCAGAAATCTAAGTATAAATTCCACCAATGTTGTCATTTAATATCAATTTGTGATACTTGTGGAGGGGAAAAGACTGCATAAGTATTTCACAGGATTATTACACTACATGCAATCCAGATAATAAAAACTCATTTGAAATAGAGTTAACTTACAGTTTAACAGTTTATGAACAAAGATGTTCCTATCAAGAAGCCAATTTTAAAATCAGCTGAACCATTTGTAATGAGCACAGATTAGAAAAAAGTTAAAAGTTACTATAAGTAATCGTAATTCTGCAATCCGTAACTTTACACCATACTTAATGTTTTGATTGATTAAATCTTGACATTTTAAATGAACAGAAAGTATTGATCAGATTAAAAATTAGAGCTTTTATATTTTTTAATATGTGGACAACTTTAATTTAACTTGAGTTTTACAGGTGAAAATATAAAATTTAGTGCTTTAGTCAGGAACAAAAATAACATTGCATTTACTTTTTGTGGAGTGGTATTTTTCGCCGGTCGATTTTTCTATCCAAATGTTACCCAAATGTGAAGAAATAGCTTGCTTCAAGGGTATTTCGGTATTTTATTATATTTTCAATGTTTCTCCATCTGGTAATGTTCAGGTAAAGAAAAGATGTATATGGAATCTACATTGTAGAAATGTGAATCCATAGAAATGTTAATAGAGTCTTGGGGGTTCTCTTGTCTCATTGCTTGCAATGAGATCTTCACGAATCATTTTAATCATAGCTGTTAAGTGTTTAATTCAAAAACCATATTAATCGGAAACAAACTCAAACTAATTAAAAGGGATTCCCGTTCAATCGTTTAAACGAAGCCATTTATTGAACTGACAACAAAATCACAAATTGAACTCAATTAATTTCCTTGATTTCATTCATTTCATTCAAATTTCATTTATTCGTACCAAAAACCAGTAAACAGTAATTTATTCCGATAAATTAACTTGAAATTAAAATTGCATTTCGCCTTCGTTTCTACCGACAGGTGACTTACAAATTGTGAATTTCGGTTCCATCGAGGACAATTTTATGCTTGGGTTCGCGGATGTTTAACCCTGATGGCCATAAGGTTTCAGGTTACGAATGAGAATTCGTTCTTAAAAGTAAATTGTAGTAATCAGTAAATCATTACTACTTTGCTGTACTTGTAGATTATTTATTAAATAAACGTTGCTTTAGATTAAAATAAGAACAACCCTGCGTGGTGTGGTGACGGTGGGATACCACCTGAACACAGACCAACCCTGCGTGGTGTTTTTACTGTGGCTGGTGGTGGGATGCCACTGGAGCTACCATGCGTGGTGTTCCCACTGTGGCTGGTGGTTGGATGCCGCTGGATCTACCGTGCGTGGTGTTGCTAGTATGGCTGGTAGTTGAATGTCACTAGAGCTACCCTGCATGATGTTCCTACTGTGGCTGGTGGTGGGATGCCACTGGAGCTACCATGCGTGGTGTTCCCACTGTGGCTGGTGGTGGGATGCCACCAAAATAGATTTTGGAGTTAAGGAGTCAAGATTTGGGAAATTTGATAGTCAAGGAGGAATCTGGCGTTTGTTATAAAGTTACCAAGCTCATAGAATTTCGTAATGAAAAAATAGCAACTTATCACAAGGATTAAGAAAGTACTGGACATACATTCCACCTACAAGTGTCGCCAGTGTTCATTAAAGTTCAATAGTCGACTATGTTGTACGCAAGTACTACATTGAATGTTGAAAACGAACAAAATTAAGCACACACAATATTGACTTGAATTTTGATATGAAGTCTCTTTCACTTTATATACAAAAGGATAGTATAAAACAAACATACTTATGCACCATGTTTTGTTTGATTAATTTTGAAGAAGCCATTCATTTACAATAAATTTTCGTAGTAAAAAAATTTAAGGGAATTTTGCTACTTCAAGAATATTTGAAAAAGTTTTAAACTCGATCTTATTTTTCTGAAACATCATCATACAATTTTGCACTACTGTCAATTGGCGAAAATTGGTCTATTTGTAGTTAGTGTTAATTATGGTTGTTAAGTAATTCCCATTTAATAATGGATGTTTCATTTTCATGATGTGCCAACCTACCATGTGAATTCGAGTATTTAATTGCAAGCGAATCAAGCGATTTGTTTTAGACTGCAATTTTGATGTTTTTTTTGGCTGAGGACGAATTTATGCAAAGAAAATACAAAAAAGTAAAGATTGTGCCCTAACGATTATCTCATTTTAAGCGGTAATCTGTGATTTTTGTTGGTTTTTTAAAACGAAGCAAAAAAGTTTTATTTGTTTATAAAATACGATGAATTAGAAAAGTAGATTTTATAAGGTGAAATAAGGGGAAAATATGAACTTACATAAACTTTATCGATAATGTATTTATGTATAATTCAACATAATATTGTAAACGTGGTATTTTCTTGTTTCTTTCTTTTCTCGAGATAGGTTTGTTCAATATTGTATTTTTATACGGAATCAATATTGTATGAATCCATTGAAATTTTTCACGGCTGATTTTATTACGTAACTGTTAAGCGTTTAACTCAGAAGTCGAATTAATCGGTAACTCAAACTAGTTCAAAAGCATTCTCGTGTAAATGCATTAAATCGAAGCCGTATATTAAACTGACAAAACAAAATCATAAATTGAACTCACTACACTACAAAACCCAAATTTGATTTATTCGTACCGAAAAACACTAAGGAGTAATTTATCCCGTTAGTATAACCTGAAATTAAAATTGCATTTCGCCTTCGTTTCTACCGACAGGTGACTTACAATTTGGTAATTTCGGTTCCAACGGGGACAATTTATGTTTGGGTTCGCGGATATTTAACCCTGATGGATATATGATTTCAGATTACGAATGAGAAAACAGTCTTAAAAGTTAATGGTAGTAATCAGTAAAGCATAATTACTTTGCTGTACTTGTACATTATGTATTAAATGTAGGTTGCTTTAGATTAAAATGTCCAAATGCTTGTATTTGTCAAGTAGATATAATGCTAAAGGAAAATTTTGAAACTTATGTTTTATAAACTTAGATTATATAATAAAAGTATATTAGCAGTGTAAATTGAAATGCTACCAAAGTAATCCCGTTTAGTAGCTTGGTCCATAACTATCAATTTTCCATACTGAAATTTAATGGGCCGATGTACACGTAACACTCTTGTAAATACTCTTATCGACAACCAATTCGGATGCCCACACTTAAACATTTCCATAGCTTGAATTGGCCACTGATGAATAATTAAACGTTGACTTATTTCATAAATACATACAGTTATATTAAAAGCTTGCCCTATAGCCAAATAGCAAATGGGCGTGGAAGGGAAAAATGCTGCATAAATATTTAATGGAAATATTTTCCAACCGATTGCAGTAAAACAGGTAAGAAACAAGCATATGAAGAACGCTCCTGTTATCGTTGCTCCGACTAGTTTTTCCATGCACCATTGTCCACATTTCATGAGTATTTGAAGTTGAGTATATTTTCGTAGCAGAATTGTGCTAACTGCGGGTAATTTAAATAATTTGATACACTTTAACAGTAAACTTTGGTGAATCAGGGCAAACATAAAAATAAACGTGTTTGCACGACAAGCTTCCATAATAATAACATAGTTGACTAATAGATTAAATCCTGTTAGAAATGCTGTCAATATATTTGGGCGAGACTCCTTAGGAATTGGCATTAAATCTTCAATTACGTAAGAAAATGGATCCAGTCGAAAATAGTAGCAAATTATGGGAAGAGTCCACGCAACAAAAGTACTGTATATTGCATGATTCGAAATTATAATACCAAGAATATCAACATTGTCCATTCGGCGCACAAGTTTCAAAACTTCAGCGTTCAATTCTTGAAAATGGCCGATTATAGTATAACTGGTAGACTTTTGCTTTAAAAAACGACGTCGAGTTGGAACAAAACTATTGTAGAAACGTTCCTGATAGTCTGCTAATGCGTTTAAATAATTGGCCATTCTACTTCCAGTGGTAATCACAAGTAAATTCGTTGTTAAAGTTACTAGCCCAAAAGCTAGCATTATTACCATGAAACCAATAGTAATCCCGCTTATTTTATTGGGCAGAAAAATATACTTTAAAAATTGAGCAAGGGAACAGGTTAGCCCAAGGATGAAACATAATCCAATTGTAACGCAGTAAAGTGGCGCTAGCTTCCAATGATTTTCCAGTGTTTTCAATCGATTACTCTGGGAATCGAAATATATTTTGTAGGGATAGAGATAGTGACTGGTTAGTAATAGGTGCAAGCGCATACCATTCCATTGTAGTGGGGTAGACATGGTAACAGTTTTAGTTGTGATAAGACATTAGACAAGCATAGCACTACTTTCTAAAGCCGCGGTAAAACTAACAAAACAAATTTTCAGTTTGGGTTATAAGTCATTTTGAAAGTAAAATACAATTAATATAAAGAAAACTAATTGGGAACGGGCTTAACCAAAAACCGTTCATGCCATGCCAATTACAATTCAATCAGTAAACCAATTTTAGATCCACGTGACGTTAGAAGCTCTGGACTGAAATATGATATCGTATCTGATTGCTTTTCTGAGTTAAGTTACTTGGCTTTGTATGTGCCCAAAAAACTAATTGTTTGAGATGAATTTTTTAGAAAACATTTTTACAAATGAAAACTAAATCGAAAGTTTCAATAAGTTTTTAACCAGAAAGGTATACTACGAAATGCCAACAGCTTTGAATTTACTTGCTTTTTGCTGGATAATTTTTTTTAGTTTTAAGAGAATAGGCGAATAGGTTTTTTAGGCGCAAACAGCATGTATAATTTTCAACAAGTGGTATTTTCGATGATAGATTTAGCCATATAACTATTGCCCAAATGTTAAAAATAAAATGTATTCGGCTATTGTCTTCCATTTTATTTTATTTTCTTCTGGATTTAGCTCATTTTATAGTTTTAAATACTTTGTTATTGCACAATTTTTCACGTGTTTTGTACAACTTCAAAAACATTTAAGCTTGCCGTATAAAAAGTATTTTAGAATTGTTGATTGTCTAAGTAAAATTCAATTCGTAATTTTTAAAACATTTTGTTATATTTAGAAGCTACATATTAGGATGTACTAACTATTTTCTACGAACAACGGCGGAGCCCAATTTAAATTTAAAATATTGGAAACCTTGAAGCATTTTGAAAATCCATGTCAAATTGTTTTCAAAATTACAACTTGTACTTCTGAAAATATATACTTCGTTTTACTAAATCGAATAGCTACTCAAATCATTGTATTAATTATATTTTATCGTTTGAGTTTTGTCACACGAAAAATTAAAACTTGCGCATAATACAATTCCATTTATATCACTTATGGTAGCATTTTAGTGCATTTTATGTACGAAAAATTGTTTTCCAATCTAGAAATATAATGTTTTATTTGCTTTTATATCAATCTAAATTCGCTTTAAATCGTTTTTCGTATGAAATGGGTTTATATTTATTTCAACTTAACCCATCAATTTCATTTGTTCTCATATTTTTTCGTTATTGAAAAAGCAGTATTATAAAACTTTTATATCCGGAAGTAGTATTTAAAGGATATATGGTACTCCAAAAGAGCAAATGTACAATGTAAATTAATTCCAAAAATATAAATTTCATATATGTATATGTTATTATCGTCTGTTATCGATTCTTTATTTCCATTATATGGTAAGTAATGCATTTACTTGAGGTTTTTGGTGAACTGCATAATAAGGTGTACTTTATACACACTGCTATTACAATTCTTAAGTAAACTAACTTAAACAAAGTCATAATAGATTCTACATAACGCTTGTTTTAAGCGGATTTACATAAATTGTAATATTCGATTTGATATTTAATTTAACCATCAAAGTTGTTTAAGGCAAATTCCCATATATACATCCGAATCAACTTACGAACGGTCCCTATATTCCAAAACTTGAACGGAAAAATCAAAATTGCAATTTGAACTAAAGGCATAATGTAAATTTTTCGTACTGAAAAACACTACGAAGTAATTTATTCTAATACATACATGGCGTAAATCTAAAATTTAATTTGCATTTTCTCTTCGTGTGTACCGGCTGATATTTACACTTTAACGCGGACGGTTGAAAAGAGGTATTTTTTTGTGATGTGGTTTACGCATGTTGAACCACGATTGCCATGTTACTCCAGATAACAAAAATGAGAATAATATTTTACTCGAACTTTATTGTAAGTCAAACATTAGCCCTGTTCGTATTTATTGGCCAGAGCATACATGATCGATAACAAGTTCTTCTTGTTGGATTATGTTTTAGGGTTATGGTCCAAAAATTGTGCTTCACGATTTCATTAATTCATGAGAACTTGTAAAATAGAATGTTGACTCTGCTTCCAGATTTTAGTACAGCTCAATGATAAAGTTTAGCTCTCGGTGAGCTTCCTGTTTAATTTATGACTATCAATTAGTTTTTTGAGGCTGCTGATATATATTCTGTATTTCATATATCGTTTTTGTCTCCTTTCTATTGTTATTTAGGCCTTAGTTTGGTTTTTTCGCTGCGTTTCCGTGGCCACACACTGAGTCACACAGGCCTTTATAAGAAAAACCAAGCTCAGGCCTCTAAAAGATATCTGAGTAGGCACTGTACTGTTTCAAACACATATTATCTGAAATTGCCCGTTTTGTCAATTTTGCCTTAAAATAATTGGATTTCTCATTATGCTAATTATATGTATGTAGTCGTACTTGAAAGAAATAATTTATAATGACCACACCCAAAGGACACATTTTTATGGTTATCTAATTATGTCTAGTCGACGTCATAAAGGTTTCCAATTTAAACTTGATTACTATTGGTAGTTGTTTGAAAAATTTGAAAAATATTGTGCAATTGACGATGGTTGTCCAATAGTTTGTAAACTTGTAATTTTTAAATACAGGTTTTCGATTCTACATATATTTAGTTACTTTCGGTAAATTCCCATTTATTTTGGTATATCAATGTCATGCTAAAGAACGTATCATGTAAAAAACACATTCAATCTGGCAATACTTTGACCACATACTTTAATAAATCGTTTAGAGGATTTGTTTTTACTATTAGTGCAACCATATCAAGCTGCCATATTGCAGAAAATAAATAATGTTTTTGAGAAACCCCATCGAAAAAAGTTATTCTTAGGTTTTGACTCAGTCGAAAATCATACTACCTCACCGCTACGGCCATACAGCAAGAAATATTGCATGCTCTGTTATTGCATCAGTACATTAACCAACCATAAGTATTTGGTCGAAATATCACCAAGATATCTGCAGTCATTTCTGAAACATGAACATTTTCAGAATTATTCTTAGGTTTTGACTCAAAGTTTAATTAAAAACCTTGATGAGGTCTACTTGGTCATTAGGTAGCCAAGAACAAGAAATAAATATTTCCTTTGGGCGTGGTCATTGTTTCAAACATTTTTTTCTATCAAGGACGACTACATGCATATAATTAGCATTCACTAACCAAGGCAAACCGGCATGGTGGTTTTGAGGCGGCTGGCAAAGATATGCCACCACAACCACCCTGCGTGGTGTTTTTACAGTGACTAGCTCTGGGATGCTTCGTGAGAACACTTCAGCGTGTACTAAGATTGGCTGTTGGAAAGATGGATTCCGGGCAATCGTGCGTGGTGTGCCTACGTACGCTAGCGGAGGGAAGCTACCAACTCCACCTCTCCTGATGTTCCCAGGAAAAAATATGCCGCCAAGACAAACCTGTGTGATGCATGATGTTCGTTTGGCGTCCGGGGTAGGGATACCGCCAACAACCATGCGTAGTGTTACTATCGCGGCTATTGGTGGGATGATGCCAGGGCAAACCAGTGTGGGGTGAGCCAAAATTATGCAAAAGTATTCGTTATACAACGATCTTTTATTCGTTTCTTTTTCCTGAGAACCAAACCAAAGTAAGCAACCAAACAGAAATAAACTAGGCATGTATTTGAAGCCTTTATGTGTTTATTGTTTATCATATTTGCTTTAAGTGCAATGTATAAGTTTTTATTCTATAAAGTGTACGATAAATTTACCAAAGAATGTTTCTGGATTGCTCGAATCGACTAACGTTTTGTATTTCTTCAATTTTCATTACAACATATAGTTTGATTATTTATTGATGTAGCCATATTACAATGTGGCAATTTTCAAATAAATGTATTGATTTTAATTACGGACTAAGCTCAAGTATTGCGAAAATGAGTAAGCTTTCCCGCAAAATCCGAAATAGCTCTTGAAGGGTCTCATTTGTATTTGTATGTATAGTCGGAAGTGGGGTATAGCTTACACGTGATTGAACTTAGCATAGTAACATATCAAATATATATCATAATTATATCAGAAAACAATCAGGTTATAGATAAAAGACTTGAAGAATTTATTTAAGCAAAGATTATGACAAATATGTAAGATTGTTAAAACACGCAATGTTACACAAGAAAGCCGTTGTTCTGCTTGTTATCAAATATTCAGGGCATTGATTTAAACGATGAGAGTTGCTTTTATTTCAGTAAACATGGTCTTTGGCTTGATAAAGTTTACATGTATCACTGCCCGGTGGATGTATATATTAAATCAGCCATAAATTGGTATTGAATTTTCTCTTATGTAGGTTGACATGTCTACAAACTTGTTGTTTTCGGAACGAGGATTATAGCGTGAGTAATAGTAATAAAATTATATCTTTGAACGAAATCAAATTCTTTAAAAGTTATGTATACACAAGTAGTTAATAATTCATTTAACAATTCCAATTCTATGACACACAACTTCAAGCGTTTTCATCGCGACTGTTTTAATATGGGTTTGAAATAGTTTAGCTCTTGAAGCTATTGGTTTGGAAACTGTATTTGTTGACATATTTTTAAATCATTCTAAGAAAATAGTTTCTATATTTCTTTCTAGAGCTGAAATTTCAGGCTACATTAAAATCAAACCTGAGCTATTTTTTTAGTTAGAACATCTGAAACCCTAATAAATACATTGCCTATAATAACATTAAAACACAACATAAAAACCATCGTCAGCCATTCGTGTTCAACAACTCGACTTGTAATTACAATGTCCCGATTGTCGTGCTAAATTCATACTAAATTAGAGAATACATCAACAATTTTGACATTTATAAACCATAAAACGTCAGGTTAACAAAATTATTTAGAGCCAGTCAAATCGATAACCCCCCACAGCAAGAACGTTTGCGAAGACAAAAGAACTTACAATAATTGTTGTTCTAAATATTTGAAACTTAATATTTCGCTTGTCAGTGACCTACATTCGTACTTTTCCGAAAATGTTTCCAAAAAGAAAGAGCCAAATGTTATTATTCACTGAGAAAACTGATTTACTTGTAAAACTTTTTAAATGTAGTGGTATTGTTCCCATGCTACCATTCAAATGGGACGACAAACAAAAACAACTCAATAGTGTAGTTACACTAAAACATCGTTGCTATTTGTTTGCAGCCTTAACATTGCCAATATTGATTCCACAAGCAATTTTACAAAAGTCAAATTCCCTCTTGAGTGCCGTTCAAACTTGGGTTGCGTTAGCAGCAATGCTAACATTAAATTTACACATTCACACTTGCCAAAGGAAGGCTACTGACATTGTGCAATATGTCAATGGAATATTGAGCTTTACCAGACGAAATTCTCCCAAAAATAGAAAGTCTTTAAAGGACATATCAATTTTGGAGTGACTGAGTCTGCTGCTAATTTACGGGCTTATTTTTACCGCAATAGCATTTCCTCTTGGCTTTTTATATGGTTTACATTGGAGAAATCCTTGTAAATCTTCTCTCATTGGATACGGGCTACTAGGCAGTTGTTCCCATGGTAACAGTGGAAACATAGTTGTTCAGCTAATAATTTTGTTTATAAACCACTTTGTTTGGACTGTTGGTTACCAAAGTTTAATTTTCGTTCTAGGAGGTCTCCAAATTCTATCACTAGCTATTTTGCGAGACTTTATTGTATATTTTCAAAGTCTTGCAAAAAGAAAGCTGTCTGGTTCCTCCACTTTAGTTTTCAGACAAATTCAAATTCTTGCAAATCTAAACAAATCAATTCAACGAAGTGTTCTTGTTACTGAAATAGCTATTGTTGCTATAGTTTTAGTAGCATTTAGCATAAGCACACTGGTAAAACTACTGGGAAAATCTAGCAGCAGCACTGATTGGTTGACTGTAGCAGTATTCACATTAATTCTATTAAATACTGGGTTTACTATTGCATTGTGTTTTGGTGGAATGGCCAGTGTGTATATGATATCCAAGGAAACATTTCAGGTTGTCAAGAAAAAGATATGTGAATCAAGTATGATATGCTTACAAATGGGGACAATAGAGAAAAGAATGGAAACACGATACATTGAAAGATTTTTTACGTCTTGTTATTTAATTAGAATTAAGTTTGGTATTGATAACTTTGTGGATGAGATAACTCCATTAAAATTTATGTACGTTGCTTTAGATTTAAGTGTGCAAATGCTTTCACTTGGGAATTAAACAAAAAAATAAGAGCAAAACTTGAGTTTTATATTTGTTTCATAACTTGGTTTGTATAATAAAAGTGTATTAGCGATGTAGTATCGTGTAGTTATTTGGTCCATTTTTTTAACTTGAAGTCAAATTGAATTAAATGGCTTTTGCAAACGTTACACTTTTTAGAATTTGGAGTGGCAACACATTTGGACTAATAACCAAATAGCAAATTGGCATGGAAGTTTTAAAAGGCTGTCAAGATATTTAAAAGGAATACATTCCATTTGATTTCAGCAACGGATCCACAACGAAAGAGTACATGAAATTGCATATAATTTCGTAGCAGAAAAGTCCTAAAATTGTACACTAAACCTTTTGTTTAACTTGAAGGGGGTATCATATGAATCGTATATCAGCTCTTCACGGGTCCAATTATTGAACTGAATAACAAAATCAAACTTTGAATTGATTAAAATTGTAAATTCAAATATACCTACCGAAAAACACCAAACTGTTATTTATTGAAATACACTCGTGGCGTAAATCAAAAATTTAATTTGCATTTCCGCTTCGTTTCTACCGACAGAAATTTACAATTTTATTTTTCGGTTCCACCGGGAGCATTTTTGAGTTTTGGTGTTCAACCCTGGTGGTCATAAGATCTCCAATTATGAAAGATAACTCATTGTTTAATTGGGGTTTGCTCGATTTTGAACAGAAGTAAACGGCAGCAATCACCTAGTCATTTGTAATTTGTTAAACGTTCATGGATTATTCAAGCTTGTTTTTAAGTTTAATAGCACAAGTTATTATAAGATGGAAAATTATTTTTGCTTGCCAATTATGTAACCTCTCAAAACTTTAGTGTAATTTTTGAAATGATTTTTCTAATTAAATGTATTGAACACATTGATTTTTTATAAACTTCATTTATATAATAGAAGTACATTAGCAGTGTTAATTGAAATGCTACCAAAATATGCCCGTTTTGTAGCTGGGTCCATAACTACCAATTTCCCATACTGAAATATAATTGGCTGATGTACACGTAAGCCTCTTTCAAATATCTCTACTGACAACCAATCAGTATGCCAGATGAAATAATAACCAGGAAGAAAATTACATAGAAAACCATTTTTAATCAGAAGTATTTCATTGCAATTTTAAGTGTAAGATGGTCTACACAGGCTTTTTTGACGGGAGGCAATAATATAGTGGAAATTCGACACTGTACAGTGTCGAAAATATATAGACCAATTTTTTTAGTCGACTTGATTTTAGTAGTCGAATGCATACTTAGTCGACTTTAGTTGAATGCATAATTAGTCGACTGTGTATTTAGTCGAATGCATAATTACTCGACTTTTTATTTAGTCGATTCATACATACCTATATAGTCGACTTGATAAGGTCTCGAAAACTATGTATTTTGACATTATCTATTTTAAATTCGTATGCTTCGTGTTCTATGGCACTACAAATCAGTTACGTACCTCCGTGCAAGAAAATATAATTTATGTCAATTCAAGTTAAATGTTTTTCTGTCTCAATTGAGTTCTTTGACCGTCATAATTGCTAAATATATTGGTAGCGGCACGAGTACATCAAAATCAAAGCAGCGACAAGTAAAATGTTCCTGTAAGAAATAAATTATTTATAATTTTGACCGACATATGTTGGTCAACCCAATGATTGGGGACTACATACACGTTTAACATCCTCAGCTAATCCAAATCCAATGTTAATTAACATAAAAGATGTCTAAGGCGATGATGTTATAAAATCAATGCAATATAAGTTCTTAACTGTTTTTCAATTTAACAATAATATAGTAGGGTTAACGGCTACTACTACAACTCCTGCTGGACGAATATTGTACGATACTAAAACGTTGTTTCTAAATTATGTTTTGTTTGTTCATACTTTGTGAAACCAAAGTAAATGCTCAAGAATCCCATTCATATTTTTAGTGTTGCGAATTATCGATTCGACAATAGAAATTCGACTAAAACCAGGTCGAATAATAAATTTCCACTAAATACTTGGTCGACTAAAAATATTCGACTGTACTTACGGTCGACTGAAGGCATTTCCACTATATTATACTGACCCTTTTTTGTCATATGAGTCTAATATCTAAGAATATATTCCGTCAAAATAGGTGGTCAAATCTTATAAGGTGAACCATGCTCAAATAGGTTATTCGGAAAATATGAACTTTATCTATAGATTTATCTACTGCTCAACAAAGTATTCTATACGTATTATTGTGTATACGAAAGACCAATATTTTGTTTAATAAGCTGGTTTGGCATGAAAAATCCGAAACGACTAAAACTTATCACTCCTCTACAATCTATACATAGTCGGACGTATACAATATATAAATTATATGTGAAAGAACATTGCATACTAGAATATTATTAAACATGTACATATTACAATTTTCTCAGAAAACAATCCGATTTTATCTCAAAGACTTGAAAAACTAATCTAACCATAATTTTGGATAAATATATAAGATGTCATGTATGTTAAAACATATACTACACGTCCATACAATGTTGTAGAAGAAAGCTGGTTTCATGCTTGTTATAAAATGTTCAGGTCGTTGATTCGAACAATTGATAATATCATTTATTTTAAAAACATGCTCTTTTGCTTGTTATATGCGACATATATTTCTGCTTCTTGTATTTATCTACACAATCAGCCATAAGTTGGTTATCGATTTTTTCCTTATGTAGGTTGACATGTCTACTAACATGATGTTTTCGGAAGGCGGAATATACCGGGAGAAATAATAACATATCTTTAAACGAAATCAAGCCTTTTAAATATCGTATAAAGAAGAAGATAATAATTCATTTAACAATTGATATTCTATGGCGCACATCTTCAAGCGTTTTCATCGCGACCATTTTCTTGTGGGTGGGCAATAAATAGTTTAGCTCTTGAAGCTATTGGTTTGGAAACTGTTATGGTTGTGCAGGTTTTGCAGGCGCAGGTTGCGCGAAACCATTCTACTTTTTTTAACGAGCTGATGTTTTGGGCCACATTAAAATCCAACCTGAGTTAATTTTGTATTTAGGACATCTTAAGCCCTAACAAATACATTACCTAACCAAACATTAAAACACAACATGAAAACCATAGTAAGTCATTCGTGTCAAACAACAGTCAACTTGTCGTGCTAAATTGATACTTCTAGTGCTAAAATTCAAGGCTACATTGAAATCGAACCTGTGCTAGGTTTTGTATTTATGTCGCCCTTAACCCCAACAAATACAAAAGCTAAAATGGCTTTAAAACACAACAGAAAAACCATCGTGAGTCATTTGTGTCCAACAATTGTCAACTCGTCGTGCAAAAATCATACTAAATTAGACGCTACATTATCAACTTTAACATTTACGAAATCAATTAACATCAGGGCAACAAAATTATTTAGAGCTAGTCTAGTCAATATCCATCATCCATATTAAAAACACAAATATTTTAAATTTACACGAATCGTTATTCCAAATATTTCAACATTTATATCTTGTTTTTCAGTGACCTACATTCATATTTTTCCGAAAATGTTTCCAAAACGAAATAGCAAAATGTTAAGGTTTCCTGACAAAACGGATTTGCTTATGACACTTTTTAAATTTTGTGGAGTAGTTCCAATGCTACCATTTAAATGGAACCAAGAACAAAAGCAACTCAATAGTCACACTGAAACATCGTTGTTACTTATTTACGGCCTTAACCTTACCAATATTGATTCCACAAGCAATTTTACAAAAGTCAAATTCCCTTTTGAGTACTGTCCAAACTTGGATAGCTTTAGCAGCAATGCTAACATTTAATTTACACATTCATCCTTACCAAAGGAAAGCTACCGATATTGTGCAATACATCAATGGAATATTGAGCTTTAGCAAAAGAAATTCTTCCCGAAGTCGAACATCGCTAAAGGACATTTCCATTTTTGAAGGACTCAGCTTGCTGCTAATTTGCGGGCTAATTTTTACTGCACTAGCATTTCCACTTGGTTTCTTATATGGTTTGCATTGGAGAAATCTTTGTAAATCTTCTCTTATTGGATACTGGTTACTAGGCAGTTGTTCCCATGGCAACAAAGCAAATTTAATTCTCAAGCTAATAATTTTGTTCATAAACCACTTCATTTGGTGCGTTGGCTACCAAAGTTTAATCTTCGTCTTGGGAGGACTCCAAATTCTATCACTGGCTATTTTGAGAGATTTCATTGATTTTTTCCAAAATCTTCCAAAAAGAAAGTCATCTGATTCATCCAGTATAGTTTTCAGAAAAATTCAAATTCTTGCAAATTTAAACAACTCAATTCAACGAAGTGTTCTTGTTACTGAAATAGCTACAGTTGCTATAGTTTAAGTGGCTTTTAGCATAATTACTTTGATAAGATTACTTGGAAAATCTAACAGCAGTACTAATTGGCTGTCTGTGGCTGTTTTTACGTTAATTCTATTAAATTCGGGATTTACAGTAGCTTTATGTTTTGGTGGAATGGCCAGTGTGTATATGATATCAAAAGAAGCTTTTCAAGTTGTAAAAAAGAAAATATATGAGTCAAGTATGTTATGCTTACACATGTACTATAGAGAATAGAAAGGAATACGGTATATTCAAAAAAAAATTCAAGTCTTGTTATATAATTAGAATTCAGTTTGGTATTGATAATTTTGTGGATGAGATAACTCCATTAAAATTTATGTACGTTGCTTTAGATTTAAGTGTGCAAATGCTGTTACTGAGCAATTAAACAAATAAATACGTAATAAAAATATTTTGCTTTATCAACTTAAATTATGTAATAAAAGTGCGCCAGCAGTGCTAAATGAAACCCAACCAAAGTACGTCTGTTTCGTAGCTTCTATTTATTTTTATAAATATTCCATCCTTTTGAACTTAGCTTTTCAAATTATGCAACGTGCGTTTTAATCAAAAATCCATTTTGAAAATCAAATAACAATTATGTCGTTTAAGCTTTGAACTGAACAAAGATTAGAAGAAAGATAACATTTAAATACTATTTCATCTATAAACAAAAAATTACTTTGTAAAATCACCATATATATTTTGAGGAGTGGTATATTGCATATCAATTAATTGCATAAATCGACAGCAAAAATTCCAAAGATCAAACTTATCAGTATCCAAAACCAATAAAAACTCGAATCCACTTCAAGGGAATTGGGGATGAAGTGAGACTTGCGTCGTAAACAAGTACATCAAAAATCCAACCATTGAACGGAAACAACAAAATCGCATTTTGAACTAATTCTAAAACTAAAATTCAATTTTTCATACCAAAGGACCCCTAACAGTTATTTATGCGAATATAATACCGTACAAATAAATTTGCATTTCCACTTTGTTTCTACCGAGAGCAATTTTCAAATATGGGTTTTTCGGTTCCAACGAGTGAATTTTTTGGTTTTAATTCATGGATGTTGAACCCTAAACATTCCACGTTATGGGTGAGAATTCATTCTTGCATTATGGTTTGAAGGTAGGGAAATTTATACATAGTTACACGATAATAACTTAATATTGATTTCTTATAAACTTAGATTATATAATAAAAGTACGTTGGCAGTATTAATTGAAATGCTACCAAAGTAGTCCCGTTTAGTAGCTTGGTCCATGACTATCAATTTCCCATACTGAAATATAATTGGCTGATGCACACGTAATATTCTTTTAAATCTTCTAATCGATAACCAATTTGGATGCCCACTTTTAAACATTTCCATGGCCTGAATAGGCCACTGATACTGAACTAAACTTTGACTGATTTCGTAAATATATACAGTTATGTTAAACGCTTGGCCAATAGCCAAGTAACAAATTGGCGTGGAAGGGAAAAACGCTATATAAATATTTAGTGGAAATATTTTCCATCCGATTGCAGTAAAGCACGTCAGAAACAAGCAAATCAAGAACCCTCCTGTTATCGTTGCTCCAACTAGTTTTTCCATGCACCATTGTCCACATTTCATGAGTATTTGAAGTTGTGTATATTTTCGAAGCAGAACTGTACTAACTGAAGGTAATTTAAATAACTTTATACACTTTAACAGTAAACTTTGGTGAATTAAAGCAAACATGAAAATAAACGTATTTGCTCGACAAGCTTCCATAATAATAACATAGTTGACTAGTAAATTAAATCCTGTTAGAAATACGGTCAATATATTTGAGCGAGATTCCTTAGAAATAGGCATTAAATCTTCAATCACGTAAGAAAATGGATCTAGTCGAAAATAATAGCAAATTAGGGGAAGTGTCCATGCAACGAAAGAACTATAAATCGCATGATTAGATATTATAATGCCAAGATAATCAACATTGTCCATTCGGCGCACTAGTTTTAAAACTTCCGTGTTCAATTCTTGAAAATGATCAAATATAGTATATTTGGTAGTTTTAGGCTTTGATAGACGTCGTGTAAATGGAACTACACTAGTATATAAGTTTTCTTCAAAATCTGCTAAGGCATTTAAATAATTGGCCATTCTACTTCCGGAGGTTATCACAAGTAAATTGGTTGTTAAGGTTACTAGCCCAAAAGCTAGCATTATTACCATGAACCCAATAGTTACGCCACTTATTTTATTTGGAAGAAAAATATACTTCAAAAATTGAGCCAGGGAACAGGATAGCCCAAATATAAAACACAATCCAATGGTAACGAAATAAAGTGGCGCTAGCTTCCAATGATTTTCCAGTGTTTTTAAACGATTGCTCTGGGAATCGAAATATATTTTGTAGGGGTAGAGGTATTGGCTAGTTAGGAACAGGTGCAAGCGCATACCCCTCCATTGCAATGGGGTCGACATGGTTGCAGTATGGGTAGCAATAAGAAGAATAAGAATGTACACACGAATAACAGACTTTTCTAAAGTCGCAGTGAAACTGGCAAATTCAATTTTGAATTTTTGATAAAGGTCATTTTGGAGGTAGAATACAATAAAAATAAAAATAAATAACTTGGGATGGACTGCACTAAAAATCGGTTACGCCTTGCCAATCGTAATCCAATCATTAAACCAATTTTAGAACCACGTGAAGTAAGAAGCTCTGGACTCAAACGGGGTTAGTAAAAAACAGTTCGTAATTGGTATTCTGCTTATGACAACAAGTGACTTGGTTGAATATAAAATCAACAAATTTGCAAATTCGGATTGCTTTGATTAAATTTAAATTTTAAAAAATTCAGGCGTTTTAAGATTTAATTAAAAGGTTCAATATGGTTCCTAACCAGAATGTTATAATATGATATGTTACAAGCTTGACTTTTACTGGAATAAAATTTAATCGATTAGCGTTGAAAGAATAGCTTTGCACAAACAACTTTTATTTTTCCACAAGTGGAATATTTGATGAGTGATTTGACTATAGAAGTATTATCCAAATGTGAAAAATATGTGGTTTTGGGCTATTTTTGTAATTCGAAAAGGGTATTTTGTTGTATATTTAGCTTATTTTACATTTGAATACTTTATTGTTGCACAACCTCTTCACGTGTTTTTGGTTGGCACAATTTATAAAAACATTTTCGATGGCTTTACTAAAATATTTGGAATTATTGATTGTCCCAGTAAAAAATACTGTTGTATTTTAAAATCTATTATATTATATTTAGAATCTGCTTATAAAAAAATGCTTATTATTTTAACGATTCACGTCCACAATTTAAATTTCAAATATTGGAAACCTTGAAGTATTCATATCGAATTGTTATACTTCATTCTACATTCATTCTAAATTTATCTTTCGAGTTTTTCACACGAAAGACAAATATGCGCTGATTTCAAATCTATCTCTTATGATGGCATTTTAAACGCATGGAAAGTCTTTACACTGCATTTTGCATGCGAAAAATGGTTTTCTAATCTAGAAATATATTTTATTTGCTTTTATATCAATCTAAATTCACTTGTAATCGTTTTACGAATAATAATATCGGTTTATCTTGGTACAAAAAGTACAGTAAGAGTACAAACTGTAGCCCCGATAAAAACGTGATGAGTAGTATGTTTTATGTAAAGTTGTATATTGTATGCGTGGATGTGTTATTATCATAAGTCAGGTAGTCTAAAGGAAAGTTTTTTTTATTCGTATCAACTTACCAACTATAACCTAACAAATGAACGAACAAAACCAAAATTACAATTTGAACTGATCACATAAATGTAAAATCATTTATTCGTACCGACAAACGCCAAAAAGTAATTTATTCAATTATATACGTGGCGTAAATCTAAAATTAAATTTGCATTTTTCCTTCGTTTGTACCGGCAAATATTTTCATTTTGTTGTTTCGGTTCCAACGAGGCATTTTTTGTCAATTGATTTTCGGCTTACGCATGCTGAACCCCCATGGACATGAGATCCCAGATTATAATTATAGATTAAGGGCATATTTGTATATTTTGGCCATTTTCATATTATGCTATCAGCTAAATACCAGAGTGAACATGTTCGACTGCAAGTTCATCTTTATGGACTATGGTTTTCCAAGAATTTTGTCTTTTATATATGATTATGGACCATACATTTATACAAACTTGTAACATAGCACGCATCATGCATTCTGGAGCATCGAATTGAATACTTTAGTACAGCTTTATGATAAAGTTAAGTGTTAGATGATCTTTCTGTTTTATTAATGAGTATAAGAACTAACAACTAGTTTTTTTCCTATTGATAAAAGTTTCTTCGTTGACATGTTATTCGAAATTGTAAGTTTTTTCAATGTTGTCTGAAATATTTGGATTTTTCATTATGCTAATTTAATGCATAAAGTCGTCCTTGATAGAAAAAAAGGAAGACAATCCCAAAGGAACTTTTAATTTTTCATTTTGACCATCCAATGAAAAACTCGACGTCGTCAACGTTTATAATTTAGACTATTTATCTATTTTTGTTTTTAGCTTTTTAAAATTGAAAAAAATGGTCAATTGATGATAATGGTCCAATATTAAGTTTGTTTTTGTAAATTACACATTTTTGGCCAGTGTTCCCGAAACATTTGTCCTTATAACGATTCTAAATATGCGTAATCACTTCGGTTAAGTTCCCTATAATTTTGGTATATCAATGTCTTGCTGAAAAACGTGGAATGTCAACTTGAGAAAAACACATCCGTTCACTTAAAGCTTTCGTGAATCTAGAAATACTTGGACCCCATACAATAATAAATCGTTTACATAATTTTGCTTAATATCAATGATACCATAGTAAACCAACCATTGCAATAAGCCATATTTAAGGTGCCTGACTTTACCAAAACAAAGGATTTTGTACAACATTAAACATAAGAGCATAAAATTGCATAAACACTTCGAGTCAAATAAATTTACAATATGAAGTTACTCTTTGCCTTATACGATATTCATCAACGTTTCAACAACGCATTCACCTGGTTTCCTTTGCTTTGGGACTCCACCTACAAACGTTGGAAATGTCTCCCCTTCTCCAGCAATACTTCAAACTTCAAGATTTACATTTTAGCTAGTTCTGTATTTAAACTAATATTACTACTTTCAACTTTTACCATAATTCACGCCGAATTTTCCAATCCTGGCACATTTGGATTCATTCATGTTCTCTCTCAAGGTGTTGTCATAATTGCGGCTTTTTTGGTTGGCATAGCTGATTATATTGCACTAAAACATTTAAGCAATTTGGCTTTCGCT
>JAQFZG010000598.1:0-29919 GCA_034695465.1 Entomobrya nicoleti
AAAAGTAAACATGGAAAAGGGGATGAGGCAGTGGAGGGACTGGACTTGGGTGCGGGGGTGGTCCTAGAGGACCCTTCCTTGAACGTCACTTGTTCAACTTGTGGGAAAATTTGTGTAAACAAATCGGTCCTTAAAAAGCACGAGGAGGTTCATGAAAACGAGAGGAAATTTGTCTGTGACATTTGTGGAGTTGGATTTGCGAGAAAGGAGTACTTGAAGGGACATGTTGATAGGATTCACTTGAAAAAGAGGAAGATTGAGAAAAAGGAGGTTAAGTGTGAATTTTGTGGAAAGGGGTTTAGGGATGGGGCTCTGTTGAGGGATCATCTGGAGATACATGGGAAGGATGGAAGAAGGGACTACTTTTGTGACAAGTGTGGACATGGCTTTACTCTGGAGAAGTATTTGAGGATACATAAAAGGAGGACTAATTGTGGGGAGGAGGGGAAACAAGCGAGGGTTTATAATAGGATGGGTGAATAAGGTTAAACCTCAAGGTCAAAGGTTTCAACTGGATTCGCAGTGTAGTATGTCCATCTAGTGGTTGGTCTTTAACTTAATATTTTTTTTAATTGAGTTTAGTAAATATTTCTCAATTTTCTACAATTAAAAAAAATTATTGTTTACTTCGGTTGTCCTCTTGTCTTCTGTAAATCTTGTGAACTCTTTGTTTATGATGGCACATTGACTTATGACCTCGCTGAACATGTCTATCCAAATATGATTGGAGTTTCGTCTCAAATCCATAAATTTCGGATTTGAATCTTGACTCCCCTTCTTTATTATCTTCTTTAAGTAAACCACGCATTCATAATTGATTGATTCACATATTAAATCCAACAAAAATTGTAAACCTGATCATGTTCTCCATATTTTCGTTTAAACAAGCTTTAAGTTTCCCATTAGCTGTAATCGATATTACAAATGTTTTTGTTGTATTACTCACAATTTGCATCATATTTCTTATTTATTGATTAAAAAGCTAATTATTACAAAAATAAAATATTATTTGATTCACTTTTAATTAATTAGCTTAGCTACCTAAAGTAGCTCGGTCCTTCGTCTTATTTTTCACAAATCATCTTATCACATTCCCAACACTCGGGATTTAAAATAAACACGGTTTAAATAAGGATGACCTCGGAAGTGTGAAGAGAAGTGGTTTAGGGCCGTTTATTGGAAGGTGCACTGAGGGGGAGATGGAGGGAATGAAGAGCAAGATGTCAACAGTGTTCCTTATTCCGGGGCCAATAACACTGACAACAAACCAATTTTCTTTTGATATTACTTACTTTTTTAACATGTAAATTTGCTATTGAATCAATATAGTTGCTACGTAAACGCATATTTCCTATTGTCGTCATGTACTTTGGTACTCGTCGTTATAAAACAGCTATAGTCTTTAAGTAAACCATCAATTTATAATTGTTTTATTCACCTAATAAATCCGACAAAAATAATACGTCTGATCATTTGCTTCGTATTTTGCCTAAAAAACGTTAAATTCCTCAATAGTTGTAATCGGTAATACAAATGGGTTAGTCTTGTAATATGTACAATGCATAACATTTCTTGTGTTCGTTGGTTAAAAGTTAGCTATTATAGAAACAGCTAATTTTCTGATATCATTAAGAATCCCTATATAAAAGTGTGTGTTATTGCATACTATGGTATTAGTGTGAATCACTTAGATTTTCAGTATTCACAGATGGGTTATTCATAGACAAACATAATCTTAGTTTTTCTATGATAGCGCACAAATCTCAGCAGACCAGCCTTAAATGAAGGTCTTGGTTTGTTATAATGTGGTAGGATCCAGGTTGGTTTTCATTTTTCAAGTAATCGATCATTAAAATGTCGTAAGCTGTACTCAGGAACAACTACATTACACAACTTACTCTTCGTTTGTCGCTAAAGCAAAGTATTTACATTGGAGTTATAAACAATTGCTTCACTAAAGAGTGCTTCGAAAATCGCTATATTGCCTTCCTTATAGGACATGTCACATGGCAACATGAAATGAATAACAAAGTGTCTACATACCAATATTATAACCATGGACGTCTGTTATATATACACGTTATTTTACACAGCATAATATCTTTTTTTTAGAATTGATTGACCTGAAATTAATTTGTTCTAAGATAGTTAGGTGTGAACTCCTGTCCCACTCCGTGGTAAAGTAAAACTTACATCAAATGTCCAACAAAAAAACAATCAACTAATGAGAAGTTGAATGTATTTTATTTTTACTTTATATTGCTCACATCTATTCTTGCCAGTGTTAAGACAATATATATGGTATATATTACAGCACAGAACATAAATAATGCATGTGCGATGTAGCTTAGCTTGTTAAATAAAGATAAGAAAATGGTAGTACTTTGAACACAAGACGAACACAAGCATATCGACGAATTAATAAAATATTTACTTTGTACGACTAGTTCATTTACCAGGTGAACAGGCTTTTATATAGGGCATGTACATAATTACTGTTTTGTTTGCAACACCATTTGTTGGACATGAGACTCTTCCACAAGTAAACAAGTATAGTTGTTCTTGTTATTAGCTAACTACGTTTCCTTGTTTTGTTGCGTTTATTCATGCACCGTTTTGTATGTAAAGTAGGTAAGAATAATATTATTTTTAGCTTGTGTTGCTCACATTCAACATTATTTGAATACCAGTGTTTAAACTGCCGATCACCTCTCGTTCTACATTTTGTCTTTTGTTTGTCCGTTTCCGTTCCGGGTTAGCTAGCGTGTTTCTAAACATTACTAAGATATGTATGCTCATTAAACACATATAGTGACCGTTTACGGCTAGTCTACTCTCCGCTAGCTAATATTAGAGAGTAAGGTACACTTGCCACGTCAGAGCTGAAATAGCGTCGGTCGGCATTCTGTACAACTTGCAGAACACCTTTCTTTTATTAAATTGCCTGTACTTATGCATCTCACAAAGTCTTGAGTTTCCCCAAAAATCATTTGGTTTAATGTGGAATAAGTTTACCGTATTATTTTTATTCGAATATTTGTGGTTATTGGAACTTCGCAATATCAAAATTCCAACAATATTTCGTTGTTGACCTACCAACCAACACTTCGCTGCAAAAATTAAAAAGGTGCAAGTTTTTCGAAGAAACAAGACCAAGTCTTTTAAGCCCTTGTTTCCAAGTATTTCGTGTTTAACACGTTATCGCTTCTGAAATAACAAACATGGTTTAGCATATTTTGAGTTAACTGTTGCAAGTTGATTGTATTGAAAAACGTTACAAGCAAATTCTTGTTTGATTATTATTTTCACGTCACCATCGTTTATTGCAATTTTGAAGCGATGTGTTATATAAAATTGATATTAAAGCATCATATATTCATTTCACTGTGCCCTTGATGTTCCCATATATGTTTTAAAACAAAGGATTAGTCAAAAAACCATTTTACTTGTTTGTTAGAGTTATCATTGTCATCTTTTGCTTAAACTCGAACGGCCAACAAAAAAGACTTCTAAAACAGAAAATATAAAAAACAGTAAAGAAATCATTGGTGTCGCAAATTTGTGCACGAACAAGCTGGATTCAAAAATAATGATTTCTCTGAATATAAGCTACAGTTTTCGAAAAGCCTAAGAAAATAAGATTTTACTCATCACGGGCTCCAAGTATTATAACCGTGTTGTCTATTCTGGTCTTATTAGAAATCAATACAGACTGCCGTGTTGTGCTGATACTAAATTGAGTAGACATCATTTCAATTAATTGAGTTGATTTGGACGAAATTAAAATAATATTAGGAATGCAGGAAAAACATAATCTTTGACAAAAATATATACTGCTGGCAGAAAATACAGGCCCAAAAACAGTTGCAAGGTTAAGGTTATTTGGCTTTTCGAACCAGCCTTCAATTGATTTCTCTTGTTCTCTAAAACATTTTACTGGAAATGCAAGAATAGCTCCGCGAATAACTTTGAGTTATACTAATATATTGCATTGGGCGCCTTTGGTTAAGTTCCAGTTTTTGGAATCAAATATAAGATAATTACTATTTTAGTAGCATTGCAACTTATTTTCTTAAATTCTTTCTTGAATTTAATAGTCAAGCGTTTATTCGTCTTAATTTTTAACCTTATGTTCAAATTGATTGAGAGACTACACTTGCTTCAACGTCATCCTTCTGCTTTGTTTATAAATAATAAATAAATAAAATACCAGCTTTGCTATGCGACAGGTCTTTCCTTGCATTGACATCAAAGTCAGACCCCAACCAGCATAAAATAAATTTTAACCAACTCAATTTTACGTCCCAAAATGTGCCAATTTAAGTTCACTATTGGACTTCATAGCTTAATTTTATTAGTTGTAAATCTTGGGAATTGTTTTGTTGCTGCAACACTTGATACGCCCTTGAAAGACCCCACCCAGCAGTTTGAATTCTTAAATGCATTTGCTGGCTGCACTTTACGTGTCATCAATTTTAGAGGAACAAATATCAACCAACAAGTACTAACGGAACCCATCCTCCTTATTCGCTACTTATCTCACTGGAAGACCGAACTTTTGTTTCCCTATGAACTTGGCTCAGAGTATCCAGCCTTCAGTGAGCAGAACTCGTCGACCTCTCTCAATGACAAGGGAGACAAATGTAATCTACCACCAGAACACGTAGCTATTAGCTATGCACAAAAAACACTGTCAGCGTCATTTCAACTCAACAGTAAAAACCAAATTTGCGAGGCCAACATTTATCTACATCCGCCAACCGAACGAGAATCCCCACAAATGTACGTAACCGATTGGAACTGGCAAATTGTTCTAAATACTCCGTTTTGGGTCCACATGGATCAAACGTACGAAACTCAAAAGTGGAAGAATGACTTTTTAAATACGGTTCCAATGTTCTCTGTTCTCATATGCAATTCAACTAGAGACTCGATCTGTGAAAATGAAAACGATGTCAAAAAATGGATTGCCGGACTTTTCTCTGATTATGAAATGTCCAGATTATCAGTTAGCGTACTCGTATGGAATTACTTGTCTTCTTCTCTCAAAATACTTTGTCCGTATTGTGATCCCTGTGATTCGTTTAAAACCATTCGGTTAGGTTCTAAAATGATTCCAACTTCTAGGAATGAACTTGAAATTATTCTGCAAGAAACTTGGCAATTAAATTCTGATCCTTACTCGATTCAGGTTGTACTAATAAGCCGTATAGAGAAAGACTTGCGAAAGAGCGAAGCCGTCTTGAAGTATGTCCAAATGTATCCTGTTGAATCCGAATTTATATGGCTGTATTTAACTGCTGACAAACACTTAACTTCATTGCTCCTACCTAAATTAGCCAATATAACTTTTGATTTTGATTATAACAAATGGGAAAACTTTATTGATGATTCCTGTAGTCCAGTTAAAACTATGAACGCTCATCCTGCATTTGATCCAACGATATTCCGATTCTTTGACAAATCTCCAATATTGTTTCAAGACGCTCGTATGGTAACAACCATTGAACAACTAAATTTTGTAAGCTGTCACAAGAAACAAAGACTTTGGACAAATCAATTAATTGAATTCGTTTCTCCTTTCGATATACCGACGTGGTTAAATATTTTAACAATCTGCCTACTTGTTTCTTGGATTGTAAAAATATCAATGAATCCGGGTGTCTATTCAGCAAATTCAAGTATATTGAACGAAACATTTTTCATGTTCTTGTCTATTCTGGACCAATCCAACCGTCTTTTTAAGACCAAGATTAAAACCTTAAAATGCTCGTATTACTGCTGTGTTTTCTTTGTTCCAATTACTTTGATGTACCTAAGCATAATTTACAAGGGCGAAAATGTGACAAGACTAACAGGAGAGCCTCCTTTAATTCAATTTGTCACATTCAATATGCTAGAAGAATACAGGTTCGACACATACTCGCGTCGAGTAAACTTGGCTAATATACATAACGTGAGCGAACTTGGCAAACTACTTAATGAACACGGTTATATTGCCTCTCATGAAGCACTTCCAGTCGTTTCTGAATTATGGGATCAGTTAATGAACTCGTTGCGACCCTTCTCCAGAGTAAAGCATAGTTTAAATTTCTTGAAAGATGAAATCTCCTACCAAATGTGGAAATACATCAACAACTCTGCAATGTTGCCAGACTATGGAGAAGGAGACTACGAAAATCTTTCCATCATTATAAATAAGCATATGAAGAAATGCAACAAGTCTGCAATTATATTGCGTAGACAATCGGCAATTCAACTCCACGCAGTTCTCAAAGAAATGGGTAAACCGAGCTTTCTTGGCAAGGACAAAATACTGGAGACCTTTTGGGGATATAAATTTTTGGGTTACTTTCCACCCAATTTCGTTCTCCGAGCAAGGTACCTTTTCGACGCTGGTATATTTGAATGGTGGCAAAAGTTCTTTGAATATTCTCTTGTTTTAAAGCTCAACATTCATGGCAACAGATTACTGACTGCAAATAACCAAACTGGTTCATCTGAAATTAGTAAAAACAAAACAGCAGCAATTGTTCTGAGCCTCATTCCTGGCTTTGGTTTGCTTCTTTCCTTCGCTGTATTCATATTTACTGAAGGACAAGTTGGAAAAGTTTTAGCCATTTTCCCAAGATGTTTGTTTGCGGCTGTTAAATCGTTTCAACATATTCGAAAGATTGTGTGTAAAATACATGTAGAGGAAGAAAATATAATTAGAATAAATGTACAACCAACACTTGAAAGCAATTAGTGCTTGCAATCTTGTGAGTTTCAATGATAGAAAAGTAATAACGCGTAAATATGTGTAGGTACTAATAAATAATGCAATACACTAGGCATACATTTTTATTACGTTATAGATTCGAATGTTTTTGGTCTAACTCTTTGGATGAAAAACGGTTCTTCGAAAAGCGATTTGTCATCCAAATTTTTAGTTTTTTGAAGTTGGTCGTCATTTGTTGGAACGTTTTGTCGCCAGACAATAACGATCCCAGATACATATTTAAATACACAATATTTATTTTAAGAAATTCCTAATATGTTAGGATCACACTGCATAAACCACTATTGTTTATAGATTATAATAGTTTTACACTGAAATCTAAATCAACCATTTCTTTTGTAATTTTAAGTCACTTCAAATTTAACTTATTTCACTACACATAATAGTTCAATTAAGTCAAACGAATGCTAGAACTAGTTTACTTTATAATTCTAGCATAAAAATTCTGTTCTATGATTTATTATGTGAAATACGAATGGACATTAAATTACAAAGGATTATTATATTTAAGTTAATATCGGGAACATATGCTCATTTCTTGATGCAACTGCTACAGGTAAATTTGCTTAGGAGCTACATTACCTTCTGAATTGCAGACCAAGTTTATTGCATACCGTTTGAGGTTTGTTTTGTTTAGTTTCTTTGTTTGAACCATAGCTGGCCAGCCCACCGGTGGCCGCGGCCACCTCTTATTTTGTTGGCCACCGGCCACCTCTGGCTTTCCCGGCCACCTGGCCATCCGGCCCCCCCTGACTTTCCCGGCCACCTCTAAGTTGGGTGGCCACCTGGCCACCGGCCACCTCTCTAGTGTCAGGCCACCTGGCCACAGTGTCAGGCCTCCTGGCCACCGGCCACCTCTCTAGTGTCCGGCCACCTAGCTACAGGCCATCTGGTGGCTGTAGCAGAACCAACTTTTACTCGTGTATATATACATTATACATTACACATATCAGTGTTTTTTATGTAAGCAGTATCTGACGACGCTGTGTCAAAATTTTATTTATTAAAGCCACAAAGTAAATTTAATTCAGGTAATGCAATTATACTGCGTACATAACTCATGATTATAAAATTCGGTCACTTTGTCATGGACATACTTTGTTTCTTCCTTCTATAGGATCTGTCTTAACAAAGAGAACTTCGTGGTTTTCAAGTTGCCCTCTAGTACAGCACTTGGTTATAAACCAGTCTATTCAATTTGTTTTTATGAAGAAACAAGATCCGTCTTACCGTCGTTTGACAAAAAAATAATCGAAGCAACTTGAAGAACAACTAATTTTGACCATTTCGCTAAAGTTGAGACCAACCGCTATAGTGAGCATTTCACTTACTTAATTATTTGTGTTCAAAATAAATGATCTTGAATCCATGTAGATGTCACGTTCTGATTTCAACATATGAATCCAACAATAAAGCTGCAACAATGTTGTGGATAATGTCATCGTAAATAAGTACACCGAGCTTATTACTTGCAATTCCATAGGGACCCACATGTTCTATGCTTAAACCCGACTTTAATGAAATTCCCTCCATTAATTTAGTTTTCGGAGATTTACAAGTATGTAAATCGAGTAAAATAACCAATTTTGATTTTAGGTTAACTAGTATGATATTCCGACGACTAAATACACATTTAAATTTAGTTTTAAAGTAACAACTTAGTGTATGTTAACTTTGCATAAGCCTTTTTAAAGGAAACCTTGCCTATTACTGCCAAAAGCGACGTATTGAAACATGATTCAGATCTTATTTTTACAGGAAAATATCTTTAGAATCGTAATCTCCGATAAAAATTGTCCTAGAATATGTATTTCGTTTTGCTTTAGGCTATTCACACTATACTAGTGTTCATTTATAGTGTAAGTTATTACATTTAATAACACACCTTATAATATTTTAATATCAGCATGGGTAAAAATTAAATTGCATCAAACCGCACAGTATTTACTAGTGTTAAAGTGATTATGTGCGCTGTGTTTTACAAATCACATTCAAAACCAAAATAGGTTTCCTGCTTATTTTCTAATAACTTTCCAAAATGCATTGAAGTTTCTTGCTTCACAATGTACCACGTTTACAAAAGAAAAGTAAGTCATATCTTAAGATATCCTTATTTGAAGAAATTTTCAAAATAAGATTTTGTAGCTTAAGTTATACATTAACCTAACTAGGATCATTTTTGGGATCATATCGAGATTTTTTAATATCCTAGATTGCTGTCTAGAGCTTAACAGTTACGGTTACGTCGTTTTTTTCGATTATAAGAACGCTTTTGGTTACGGATATTGGTTCAGTTACAACTTGTAAATCACCGTCATTACTAAATGTCATCATCTTAAACATGATGTAAATGATTTCAATGTTTCAGGTATTTTAAACATTTATTAAACAAATTGGGGTAACTAATAGCAAGGAAATGGGCACATAAGGAAATATATTATCTAATTTCAATTAGCTCAATTAGTTCCGTACTCATAAGAGTTGGACTTCCTAATACGACTACAAAACTAGTAATTTATCTAATACAATACTTTGGCCATTGGTGTTTTCCTGTTTTCTTAAACTAAGAGTTCTTGAAAGTTTTCTCAATCTAAAGCATACATAAAATTTGGAAACATGGGAATTATTTACCTTTGTTTCTACTTCATATTAATTCCGACCTGCTTCTCCATAAATCACTTACTTCCTAAAACTTTGATGCTGTCAGAGAGTCTGTCTCATTTCGGACAATGCACATTTACACTATTAACATCTAAACTGGATAAAGGTTTGAATTCATCAAAAGAAATAGCTGATGTTTCCTACGAAGTAGAACCTCTAAAGGTAAGCTGCGTCAAAACATTAAAATATGAACTCTCACAAATCTCAAAATGTTTTTAAATCGTTAAAATTCAAATAATGTGATTGCATTCTCTAATGATTATTTTCTAACTAGGATCAAGTAACAATACGCTTCTGGATTGAATATGAGCAAGATTTGAGTGGTAATTTAGATCATCCACAAGTTTTACAGTGCGACAATATAAAGCACTATTTTGTGTCGGAAAGGGTCATACCTAAGAGCTACAACTGCACCGACGTCAAATATCCTTTTGATAAAAGTGGATGCAATGCAGTAATCTATTTAACTCTACCACTGTGCAAGAAAACTTGGAAACGTTACCGCTTTATCAAGCTTACATGGGCAACTACATTTCATTTTAATTTTCTACCTGATGACCTGCAACTTCTTTTAAAGGGAAGTAGCCTTAAGCAGCTATATAGCGGTTTTAACAGAGATCAAGAGATTACTGATCTTCAAACATTGAGCACCACCTTTCCAAAATATGTATTGGTGGTGCAAACTGATAAGTTAGAGTTTCCAATGAGCTGGTTTTTCGTACTGGATTTCCGTCATTTTGGAAATTACATTAACGAATATCAAGGAATTATTCTTGTGATGAAGGTTTTCCGAAGCGAAGTTGAAAGCAATGAGCTCACTATAAAATCAACGCTTCAAATTCATGATTGGCAAATAGAAAATTACAAGCAGCAGTTGTAAGTTGGCTGTAACACACTAAAATTAGCTGAAAAGGATAATTGCGTCGTTTGTCATTCGAAACCTTGTGGATGTTTAGTTCGTTATAGCGATCATAATATCATACAAGATGCATCATCGAAAAAACAGGCAACTCGATTCGATCGTCTTTCTTGGTTAACTCTAGGCTTAACTCCATGCAACCTACCATATGAGGACAAATGTGCACCAATTAATGAAAACGTCAGGTATTTGACAAACTGGCGAAAAGAATACAGTGTTGACAATATACTTTTACTGCTTTTATTCCCAAACAGCACATATTATATTGGTGAAGCATCAGTTATGGGCAAAGAGTTGCCACTGCTTGGAATGTAAACCTTTGAATCTTCTGAATTTTACTATGGATTCAGGAGAGACGTCCAGGGCTACAAGTATGTTACCTGTGCAACTGGCCTGGGACCACAGTGGTTTGTTTCGCTTATTGGATTTTTTTCAATTTTTGACGTGGCAACATGAATCACTCTTGTTTGCTGTGGATTTGGTGCGGGTATATTTTTTGTTAGTTGCAGCTTGAATAAAAACAGTATATCCGATTACATTTGGTACGCTATGTTTAGCCTTGTGGTACTTTTGGAGCAAGGGTTTACCGTTCCGAAGGGTTTGAGGCTGCCTAAATGTTTAGGTAAAATTAACATTTTGATGCCAATATACGCTAGTTGGATTATGGTAGGCATTGTGCTAACTAATGGGTACCGTGGCGCAAACATTGCTAAGTTGATTGCTCCAATTCCACAAAAGAGATTCGAAACGTTTTATCAAATAGTCCAGCACAATTCTACAGTGTATGCGGAGTTCTCAATACCGGGTTTAAGCTTCGACAAGTTTGTATTGCCCATTGTTGAAAACGACAGAGCATCTGAAGCTGATTTGGTAAAGAAAGAACTGAATGAAATCATTGTCGATACTGTTAGACAATTTGGCATTCTTACCGTTTCTGAAACCTGGTTGTCTATGAATTTGCTTAAAATGGAAAGAGGGTTGCGATTAATGGTAGCTCAGAAAAGTTCGGAATTAGAAAAAAACTTTTATTCGTTAAACGACCAAAATATTGATCAGTATGAAAAAGTTGTTGAATTGATTTTATCCCATGTAAAGCTGCCTTTAACTTTGGGGCACATAATTGATTCGAGTAACCACAATATCATAGCGGACAAACTTTCATAATGCAATAATGAAGCTTTTCTATGAAATTCTGAGTCTGTTCGTAATGTCGCGTCAAAATTGAGAAAATATTTCAAATTGAGTCATGCCAATGTTCGGTATACCGACATCAGTATTAGCAAGGAACCCTTCTTGCCTTTGTTTAAAACCAAAGTCTTTTTTAATTTACCTCCAAATATGCGACAAAGTTGTACGGGTATGCTTCTTAAATTATCTGAGTCGGGGTTGGAGGATTTGTGGTATAGCTGCGAGGAATATTGGGTTGCATGGAATGATACATGGGAAGCCGCAAGGAATGAGGTTCCATTAAGAAGTTTAAGTTTTTATGATAGTAACGTTCGTGTTGTTTTTATATTTTTCCTTGTATTGGCTTCTCTACCAGTTTCAATATTCTTAGTCGAAGTTTTTAATCTCGTTAGTTTCAAAAAATCATTAATTCAAATTTCAAAAATTCCATGTTTGCTTGTATGTTTCCTAAAAACAACTATAAAATTTGTAAAAATGTTAAAAGCTAATTGCACCATAATTTTATGTACAAAATATCAAGCTCTACGAAGGTTTTTGAAAGACAGATGGATATGAATGACTTGGAAAGTCGATTCACTACTAAGTGGTCGTACATGTCTAAAATGTTAAGAGTTTCGATATAATTCAGCATTTAAAATTCGGCAGTTGAAGCAATCTACTGATTAAAACAACAATTGTCTAAATATGCTGTTTATCAAAAATATTCAAGCAAGTCATTATGTATATGTTTAGATCAAAAAATTAGAAACATAAAACATAAGAAAACCAGTGCTGCTTTCTGCACAAAATTATGCTTGCAATTAGGACCTAAGTTAAATTTAAATTATAACTGACTTAAAATTTGAAGCTTTTTTATGCTAAACTTGAAACAATTTTTGTAGAATTAATCATGACAGCTTTTTAAATGTTTCCAGTTATCATCTAACGAACAAATGATTACGAATAAAGACGTCGTTGGCTCTCTTAATCGAATTGCCCTTCGACATCCGTCTCTAAGTTACATTCTATTTTTGGTTGCGCATTAATTAAAATTTTGTTTCCTTTCTCTTCATGTATTTTTAACACAGACTTCCTTATACATTGATATATATTCACAGTAACATTTAAACAGCTTGGAAAAAAGCTTAAATCGTTTTTGGAATTCATTTCGACGAAAATGAAAACAGTTAGGAATAGAAGAAAACCAACAGCAATAATGAAGCAAAGTACAAGCACTGCGGTGTGGTTTTTAATAATTTCAGAGGTACCACTTTGATTGTGTATAGCCAGTAATTTTTTATCGTGAACATTAAGTTTTAAAACAAACGAGTAGTCGAAGTACTCTTGCCACCATTGAAATACGCCAGCATCGAAAAGGTACCTTGCTCGAAGAATAAACTTTGACGGAAAGTGTCCAAAAAATCCATACCCCCAAAAGTTCTCAAGTATTTTGTCGTTGCCAAGAAAGCTCGGTTTACCCATTTGTTTGAGAATAGTATGGAGTATAAATGCAATGGGCTTATCAAATATAATGGCAGACCTGTTGCACTTTTCCATATGTATATCTATTATGGTGGAAACATTTTCCAGATGACCTTGTCCGTAATCGGGTAACATTGCAGAATTGTCGATGTGTTTCCACAATTGCGTTGGTATTTCATCGTTAAAAAAATTTAAATTAAATTACGAATAAGTTGCGGGTCGCAACCAGGTCGTTTCATGAGAGTTGATAGACCCGTGCTCTTTATGTAGTTTAGTAAGTTTTCTAATACTAAAACGATTCGTATTATGGAAGGTCAAGTCGAACCTAGGTGAGTAAGTGGTTATCTGATATTCTTCAAGCATTTTGAAAGTGTCGAATTGGATGAGAGGAGAATCCGTTGTAAGCCTTGTCACATTTTCATCCTTGTAAATGATGCTTTAGTACGACCACGTCATTGGAACGAAGAAAAGACAAATAAACAACGAACAGTTTGAAGTTATTCTCCTTGTGTTGAAAATACGATCAGATTGGTCCAGAATGGACCAGAACATATACTTGAATTTCTGGAAAAAGTGTGCAAATTGATTGATATTTTTACAATCCAAGAGACAGTTAGACAAGTGGATAAAATGAGAAACCACGTTGACATATCCAAAGGAGAAACAAATTCTGTCAACTGATTTATCCAATCCATTAGTTTCCTGTGACAATTTACAAACCTTTGTGGTTCAACATTTGTTACGAATCGAGCGTCTTGAAACATAATTGAAGACCTAGCACGCCTTCTCCTAATCATTGAACGAAATGCTGGACGAACGTTGATCGTTTTAGTTGGGCTGCAAGCATCGACAATAATGTTTTCCCATTTGTCAAAGTACCTGCCCCCATCTAAAGCAAATTTAATATTTGCTAGTTTTGGAAGCGACAATGAAGTTAAGTGTTTATCAGCAGCAACGTGCAAAAAAGTAAAATCGTATTCAACAGGGTAGGTTTGGACGTACTTAAAGACATCCTGCCTTTTTCTAAGCCTTCTTCCCAGCCTATCAGCAAAACTCGAACAGAGTGAGGATCGGGATTTAATTGGAGATTTTCTTGTGGAATATCTTCAAGTTCATTCCTAGACGTGGGAATCATTTTAGAATGAATTGGAATGGTTTTTAATGAATCACATGGATTACAATAGGGACAGTTTGTTTTGAAAAAAGAGGACGAATACTCCCAAATGAGAACTGTAGCAGATAATCTTGAGAATTCAAAATCAAAGAAAATCCTGGCTATCCACTTTTTGACAGCGTTCTCATTTGCACAGATTGAGTTTACAGTGGAGTCACAGATGAGAACAGAGATCATTGAAACAGTGTTTAAAAAGTTAAGCTTTCACTCTTGTATTCCGACGGTTTGATTAATGTGGATCAAAAAGAGACTTATAAGAACACTGTGTCAGTGCCAATTTTTTACGTACATTTGTGGAGATTTACATAGACTACTAGACATAGATTACTAATATCCTGTACGTATCCATTTCTCCTTCATTTTCGGTGGGAAAACTCCACGATATTTATATCATGACAAATTGAATAGGTTAGATCGAAAACTCATCAATTATGCAAATTGAATTTCCAAAGGAGGCATGTTAACTTGTTTTGAAATAAATTTATATCGGGCGCGATTTAATCAAAAAAATTAGGCTACTGGCAGGATGACGATATAAGCTTGAGACACTTTTAGTATTGATGTCATTGTTGCAAAATGTACGGGGTTTCCTAGTCTCAGATAACCCTTTTCTGAAGATCCGCTAACCGTGCGGTGTATGTGTGAGATTTGCCACGAGGAGACCACATCGTCATGTACCTGACCGTACTTGAGGTTTCTGCTCCTTCACCTACACGGTAGAGCTACTTCCCTGGGTAGCTGCTAGCTACTCTTTACTTCTTCCCCGGCCGTATACGTGTGAACAACGTGGTGGCTGCTGCGGCAGCACCACTGAAGTTTATACTGAAATTCCGCCCCTTCTGGGCAAAGTTAATCGTTTTCTTTGCAGTGACTTTCAGTCACTTTATGCTGTAAATTGTTGAGTTAATATTGGTTTTACTTGAAATAAATTGATCTCCTTTTTAGTAAAATTTAACTCTTTGTGTCACTGAATAATAGCTCATTAGCGCTGGTCCTGTGAAACGAACTTAACTTCTGTTTAGGGCTGTTTTGGCGACCACCAAATAAAACAAAGTTTCATAACATGTGCATAAGTACATGTCTGTTTGCATGAAATTGTACCTTTTACGAATAAGGAAAAAATTCTATTCTACAATAAATATATGAAATGAAAGTCAAAAAAATATAAGATTTATATAACAAAGATAATTTTAAATGTATCTTAAGATGTCATCGTTGGTTCGTTTGTCCATTATCCATTTCATAACCATAATTTCGAATGAATTTGATCCTTCGCAATTCTTGATTTGAGAAGGCAAGCTGTTCCATAGTGTTATGCCTCTATAGAAAAAGCTGCTTTTTCCATATTCCGTGCGCATTAAAGGAAGTTGAAAGTTTTTTTCTTGTTTGGAACTTCGCCCTGTTTCTTCACGTTTTTCAAAATATGTGAAACACTCCTGAACTGAGGATTTGTTCCAAATTCGTTTGAATATATAATTTAGTGTGTATAGTTGTAGTTCGTGGCATAACATCCAATTGAGTTGCTCCAGTCGATCTATTTTTGAAAGTTTGTGTCTCTGTCTAGCACTAACAACTATTTTTGCTAATCTCAGTATTATCTGATTAACTCGCTTCAGCTTTGTATTGCAAATATTTCCCCAAATTATAAGACAGTAGTCGACAAGAGAGAGAACAAATGAAGTTGAAAAAATGTGTCTCCATCTTGGACTGAAAAGTTTCTTGTATCTGTTAATCATGTAGAGTCGTTGTGTCATTTTTTTGCATGTGTTTTCAAAATGTGAGTCGAAGTTGAGTTTTTCATTTAGGAGTAAACCAAGATACTGAAATTCACTTACACACTCGACTAACTTGTTACTGATCTTTAGTTTTAGAATTTTGTCACATTGGACATTTCTAGTTTTAAATACCATGCACTTTGTTAAATTGGCTTGAAATACAGAATTTTCACCAACTAGGAGCTTATGCCCTTGTCGGACAGAGCTGTCAATAAATAATGTAATGTTTCTCTCAAGTTGGAAATTTATGGTGCTAATTTGAATTCTCAGAGCAAAATGGACACGATAAGAAATTATATTATGTATAAAAGCTAGTGATGTCAAGATTTAGAATAATAAGCATGCATTTAAGTTTTATGTGATGTGTCGTTTTTATTTATGTGAAATGTCGTTGTTTCTAAAAATTCAGGTCTTATGTCGTTTATGTCAAGAGGTCTCCGGTCAAATGACGGTACTCCGTTGCATTAAGTGGCAATATAACGTTTAGTTCGTTGGTTGATTCGTCAGAAACTATTCGCTTTGTATCTTTTGTTCTATAATGCTCACCTTACTATGGGGCGCATATTGTATAAATGTGAGATGCTATTCAAGAACTACCCGTTGATGAACGACTGTCTCACTTGTTCTTTATAATATTAAAATGCTGATCTGACTCCAAAAGATCATTTACTTGTTATGCTGCTTAATTGTCTGATTAGATAAATAATCAAGTCAATTACTTTACGAAGACAATTCACCGATTAACACTTTATCAATATCTTTATTAAGCAATATTAACTTTTACAATTAATAAACATGTTGTAATTAGCCCTTAAATGAATTTGCTAACTACGGAATATTCTCATGTTCGTTCACAACCGAGGACAGAGACTGAGTGCCTACTTATGTAGAACAGTATCGTACAACACAGAAAAGTACATACCACAAAATAAAAGACCATGCATCACATCATTTACATATTACCACAAAAATAGAACAAAGTTGGTACAATATGATCCTTCCAAAATGCATAATACAAATTCCAAAGTAAGTATAAGAGGTACATGGAGCCTGGGCCTATATTTAGATTGCTTTTAAAGAAATTTAAATCCTTGTAGTAAATTTGTTTATTTGTTTTACAAAAAATGGATTCCACAATTGTAATCTACGAGTAAAATTTACCCCGGATGGACTATTCAATTGCTGATTGGCGAGAGACACTTTTATTTAGCTTGCCGATTTCGCCAGTGAAATGTGATTTGTTCTTCAATTTTACAGGTTGTTTTTGTCATACGACTTTTACAAGGATACGGTTATTATTGTGAACGAACACGAAGTATGGCTTCCATGTCAGCCCAAATTGAAGAAAAAAACTAGAGAAAGTTCTGTTGCTTTCACTTGCCCACTCTTTGTGTAGGTTTCAATGATGGATAATTCATCTATCTACTATCTCCTTACATGTCACAACACAGACTCCGCCTAACGTCAAAGCTCGTAATTATAAGATGCTCTTTGTTTTCATTTATGAACGGTTTTTGCAAGCACGGCTATGCAATCAAGTGGAATGTCCCTGGACCCCAATTTTATCGTGGTGTCTGGTCTATTTGTAAAGTCCGATTCGCTGACTTATATAGTGCGTAATATATGTGCGTGTTATATAATTTGTGAAATTGTACTGAAGCCAGTGGGATAAAAAAATTCGTAGAAACATCACTATTTGGTCATTTATAGACGAAATTTGTTAAACTAAGTGTCATTCAAACCGACAGACTCTGTCCTTTACTAATGCATCTCAAAATTATGAATTTTGAATTTACAAAAAACGTTTTAGCTAAAACCGTGCTATTTTGCTTTAACTTTCTATGGCAAACAGCCTATAGGCTTTGTAGCAAACAGTGTTCGAACAGTATCGTGATTATGCATGCAAATAAGAACATTGTAACCAATGACAGGTGTATGAAATGCAGTTACGTCGATTTCTTTAACAATTTGTTGTTAATCCAAAATCCAAAAAAATAGTTCCTGTTAATCCAAATTATCAACATGTTTTAACAACACTGCTCAAAATAAATTTAAATACCCTATATGGTATTCTCTATGCAATACAAATAATATGTTATCATATTATCATATCATTTTCAATGCAATTGAAAAACGAAATGATTTTTTTTTACTTATTTGATTGACAGACGGACACTGGCCGACAGACAGACCGTTTGTAGCATTTTATTCGTGAAATAAGTGGTTTGTTCAAAACTTGAGTGGACACTGGCCGCATCCAAAATATCCCCGAAATTCCATGCTTATCTTTTTAAATATCCCTCCATATCCTCCACTTCGATATCATCTTTACACTTATCACAACTTTGTTCCGGTAACCGCTTACAAGTCCGATGTGCATGCAAATGGAAATAAATACACATACTTTGCTTCACAGCGAACGTTTGTCCTACATCCGCTTGTCAGACATTTTAAATTCTTCGGTTATTATCGGGGAAAGCGGACCATGAAATTTGGAGCGGACTTTCTTCATGATAATACATTTTTGGGAAGTATTTAAAATGCGGCTATTTGTTTATTTTAATAAGGTGTCTTCATGGAGCATGATATCGCTTCATGAAGAAATGTTGAATGTTATCTTTTATTAATTTGGTGCGCATTTCCTATGCACTTTAGATCCCGGAGTATTTTCATTATTTCTTTGTCCCTCAATCGTAGATATTTTCTTTGTTTAAATTGGCATAAATACCGAGAGGTTTTGTAATTTGTGATCATTGGAACTTCGTCAGTTGTTCGTCTAACTGAACCAAGAGTTTGGAAATAAAAGTTATAACGTTTGTTCTCGGAGTCGAAAGCATTTAGGTTGTAATCTTTATTTTCATTCATTTGTTCAGGAGCTATAGTGCTGAAACTTTCTCTTAATTGAGAGCTGGTCCTTCCGAAGTTGTTTGGAAGTTGGGAGTGTTACCACTTGAAATTATGCCAGAGAGGAACTGACGCTGTCGTTGGATTTGGTTATTTCAGTGGTCCTTCGAGTTTAATTACTCGCTGTGGATATGGTAAAACTCCACGAACGCTTGAGGTACTTGGAGCCAAACAAAGGACGCTACAGGTCCGAAAATGGATGGAGACCACGATGAAAGTGAACGTAAAGTGGGCGAGTATCTTTTTCCTGATGCAGTTGGTGATGGTGATAATCAAGAAGTAAGCGCCGCCGGTGGGGAGGATCCTCCAGGATTAGCAGCCACTCTAAGCCGTATCAGTGAGCGAATGCGTGCAGCAAGGAGAAGCAGCAGAGCCAATATGGGGCACCCACCGAACCGTTATGGAGAATGGGTATATGGAAACCCATACCATACCCAACCCATTTGGAAGCAAATATTTGAAAGGACAAGTGTTGCAGACCCCCACCACAACCAAAGCCGAGGAGACTACAAGGAGCAAAAGGAAATCCCCACATATTTGGTCAAGTGGTAGGACAACCCCCACCATAGCATGGACAAGGGTGGGGGCCTGCAGTAGGACAACCTCCACTGCAGAGCAAAACTCCTCCTCCGGTGGTAGAGCAAAACTCACCACAGCAGTCTCAGGATGGAGGAATGGGGGCGCTTGCCAATGCCATTGCCCAGGCACTCCAGGGCCAGAACCAGCCGACAGAGAAGTTTGTGGCTCCGCAGAGCAAGTCCAGTGAACTACCGCTGTTCACTGGCAATCCCCTGGATTGGCCACTTTTTGCCTACGATTTCCGGCAATCGACTGAGGATTTTCTGCAGCCCAAAATATGGCGAGACTGGCGAAGGCTTTACGGGGGAAGCACGGAGAATGGTACGATCATTTATAATCGTACCTACGAACACGAATGCAGTGATGAAGAGGTTGAAGCAGCGTTATGGGAGGCCGGATTTCATCATAGGTGCGTTGATGGACATCGCAAAGAAGACTCGTTATTAGCTGGGTTGAAATTTTAATCATTCTTGTTGAGAAAATAAAAGGAAATTCTAGGTTTGCAACACTGTATAATATTAGTTTTGAGTTACACTCCTCGTTGTTAGACCAGGTTTTCAGCAACGCTAAGCTTAGAAAGCAAAAATCATTTGTTTTTGTGATGATGACAGTTTCATTGTGTTTTGTAATAATTGAAAATCAGTACAAAGGTGACAATATTACACGCCTTTGATACTTTTGACAGCTTAATAGCAAATTAATTTGTAACTTTTGTTCGTCGATACTATGACTATGATACAATTGAAATTTCATGAAGTTCAAGAATTATTTGGTAAAGGGGTTCACGAAGCGTTCCCGGTAGTTCTCCAACCGTTGTATGAACTTTTGCTACGCTGGACCACTGACAAATGGAAAATATTAAGTTCCTTCAAAAACAAATTAATATTAAGTGTAGAGCAAATTTTGGACATGCATATGAATAAATGTAACAAATCTGCAATGATTTTACCAGATGAGCACGCAATTCAATTGTACACGGTAATGAAGGTAAATAAGAAGCCAGTTTATTTTGGCAAAGATATCATTTTGAAATATTTGGCAGGGTATAAGTATTTTGGATACATTCCTTCACACATTCTCTTACGATCAAGGTATTATTTTAATAGTGGCATTTTAGAGTGGTGGCAGAAATATTTGCTGTGAAAAAATACCCTTAAAACGGAAGTAGAGCAGTATAATCTCATTTCTGACAGAGGTACACAAAATAGCACGACTTTGAATGAAGCTGCAAGCAAAGATAATACCAGCTTGTGGTCTACCACTATCAGTTATTTCATTTGCAATAGTTGAAATCTTAGTTGGTAAATTTCTAATATATTATGTTAAACGATTACTGACGATTGTGTCCATCATGAAAAAGTCCTTCGGTATGGTATTTGGTGCTATGAATACAGATGCTTTTGTCAGAGTTTCTTCGTCTAAAATAATTGTACTAACTTCTTTCTTCCCTATAGAGGACAATACTGACAAGTAAGATGTATTAATGTGCATAGTAAAAAATTATCTTTAAAACCCAAACCAAACTGAACATTATACAATGCAGTTTACGTTTTGAAAATAAATATCAAATAGTAGAAAATTACAGTTATACTTCAAAATGCTTTATTATGACGTGAAGAGATTACTATTACATAACCAGTTGCAAAGGCTTTTATTTTATATTCCTTAAATCATAAGTAAAATATAGTTACGCACTATAGACAAGATATACATATAACAATATTTAAATGAATTAAATTTTCTGAAGTAATGGAACAGTCTCAAGCATACACTCTCGTTCAATTGTAAGTCATAATATCTGCTATATTTGGGTACTAACTAGGTTTACTACAATAACGAATTCATCGGAAATACATCATCTCTAAAATAAAATATTTTTAAATTCCAAGTATATTCTTTAATTTACCAATGTTATATGAATGATTGTTTTAACTCTATCATTTGTATTGAAGATTATGTTACCACAACAGTAATGTAATTGATTTATCCAACCCTTCTGATAAAAACGCCAGAAATGTGTCCGTCCCAATTTTGTAAAAAGGATATGCTTCGTCTACGTAAAACGTTTGACAACTTGCCACAAATTTCCTATACATTGTTTTTCTTGTAACCAGATTTCTACTCTCTTCAATAAAACCATCTGACAGATTTGCTAGTACAGCAAACATTGAACTCTCGGAAAGAATGATAACAGTGGGAGTAATAATGACACACGAAATTATAAACATTGCCATAAAGCCACCTTCAAGCAAAACTCCGTTATACTTGATTACCAGAAATATCAACACCGAGAAAGTTGTCTAACAAGCGACATGATGAAATGCCATATATGCGGTTGCCATGATATCATTTATGAGAACGTTAAACAATCTAATGGTTCTGTACATTGAAACCACTTGCAAATCTTCAAGTTCCCCATAAAATTTAGTTTCCAAGTACACTCTACCAGCATGTCGCTTTGTCATATTTTCTGGCGTAAGATCCTCCAACACAATCATGGTAATTTGTATGTACATTGCTGCTACGTAAAGACGAACAACTGTCATATTAGTACATGTGTATAGCATACTCCATAACAATACTATGAGGTGTAAGTTCTTTAGTTTAGGTTCGAAATCAAGTAGGTTCCAAGGGATGGAATAAACAAGCTAGTACGGCGAATGAAAGAAAATTTGCAAACAGAATTGTCAACTCGCCAAACCTTAAGATCTTATAATGTCGTTGGTCCAGTTGGATATTTTTCTGTTTCAACATCTCTAAAATTTCAAAAAAATAAGAACATGCAAAATGGCATGTCACACATGGAATTTTCGTATTTGAGTTTTTTTACCGCTTACCTTGAAGTTGAACACTGTATTCAATCATCTGGTTGAACAGGAACACAATTTCATATCGTCGATTATATATTGTTATATTACTGAATACAATCATCAAGCCAAGTACTATTTCGCTCCATGCCAAAACCAATTTTACAAACAAATCTGGGTCAGAGTCTTGATCTTCGTCGTCAAATGGATGTAGTTTTATGTAGATCTGAATTAGAAGGAAGAATGGAAAAAAGCACGCAAGGACAGTGCCGTATAACATGCTGAAAAACATGTAGGATCCTGCTTGCTTTAAGTGTGTTTGTTTTACATCCCAGTCGAAATAGGTTACCCCACAAAGTGTTAGTAGACGGAATCTAAAGCCTATAAGTCGGATCATTTTGTCGGACAACATGATTTGGTTTTACAAGTCTCGACAGGTAAAGTACGAACTATATATCAAACTAAGATTTCTGAAATATATTAAGCAAAATGTACTGATAGTTAAGAGAGAGGAAGTCTACTGATAAAGAACAGAGGCATCCAACTTATGGTTGCTAACCACTAAAAATGAAATCTACATTGGACATGGTTTAAAGTTGTCGATTTTTCACAAATAATATGTCGACGTTTAGAAAAAAATATTTTACATAAAACATAGACATGGGCTAAGATATTATAAAAGATTTTCCATATATTATAATATAATACTTACAAAAGAGTATTTAACAGTTAGAAGTCGATATCAGCGAACTAGCAAAATGTATTGCGATATACATGCTTATATGTATATTGGGAAGTTAGCTTTAAAATTGACTTTTTATATACCATAGGAATCCGAAGAATACTAAATATATATCTGCTACATTTAACCATAACGAATTAAATTTTACCGGTCTAAATTTGTCGATATTTTACTTAAAATACGGCATGGAACAAGGAAATAAAAAGGCTTTTATATAAATTTTATATTAATACTTTTTTTACTATATAAAATGCCGAAATTAGAGTACCAGGCAGATGTGGTGTACTAAAAGTACACGTGGTGAGGCATTCCTTCAACCGTAGAAATCCAAAAAATCCACAGAATGTATTATATGATAGTATGTGGAAATCATGTTTAAATATAATTCTACCTTAAAGCGTCTAGATGCTTTTTACACCGTTGTATTAAAACCACTTTCAAGTTAAAAAGGACACTATTGTGCTGGCATATTATATTATATCAAGAATTAAATAATCTGACGTTAATTGTATTAATAAATGAAATATATTTAATAAAGTTCATGTATCTGGTCGAATGCTTGCTGTGATTGGCTTCTAATCATGCTATACAAAGTTGGACTGAGAACAAAATGGGAAATTTAAAAAAGGTCATCACATTTGCTTCGAGTACTATTTTTATTATTAGGCCTGCGTTTCAGTTTATATTAATGTTTGCTGAAACTTGAAACGTTCCAGTTTAGTTATCCAGTAAATCCCTCGCGAACTTTTCTTCACCAATAAGACATACATAATACCGTTGTCTTATCCTATAATTTTTGTTTTAAAAGATGTTGAAAGCGAGAGACCGTGTCGAAAAAATTGCAAGTTCAGAGAAAATGTGGAAAAATTTAATATTTGGCTCACTATTTTTTTAAATTTTAAGCTAGTTGATTTTTCTTTAAATGGTTTTATGATGATTTAATTTGTGAGAATATACACATGTAAAGAACAGTCATTTAAGTTCTTACAAACTCATACTCCGAAAGCAACAGATAATAATAAGCAAACACAGATACATCCTGATATTAAAATTATATAATTTGATACAAAAATCAAATATTGTTTGAAAACTAGTGAAGTCGCAAAACTTTTATGTTCGATTTTGAAAAGTACAAGATGAGTCCAAATGTCAAATTTTCTTTTACCTAATAGCCATTATCTTTTAATATATTCTTTTAAAGGTAAAGTTAAGATAGTGAGTAAACAATACGTAAACACGGCGTTCAAATATAAAAAAGACGAATTTATACGTAGCAATATTTGCAATTACACCGAGTATATTTTTTTCACTTTGTAGTTCCATAAAATTTGGTTCCTTCACAGTTGTAATATATATCATTTTGAATGGATTGCATGAATCACAATACGCACAATGTTCATATAAATTCCCAATTTCTTCAAGCACTTCTAAAATCAATACACTTGCTGGCATTCGCAAAACCATCGGAATTCCAATAACTGTTGCTTTCCAGGTCTCAAAGCTATTTCTGGTGTGACAACTTGAATATTCAGAGCCTCACAAATTAACAACGAAAATATTGGATTGGTGTTTATATACTCGGCTCACCATTCTTCATGCTTAAAATTCTAGAAAAATATACCCAAAATATGTCTTTTAGTAAGTACCATGCCAAATTGAGCATGCTTTCGGTAGTAAAAAGGAGCTTTGTTTATGTTTGGCGGATATAAGTAGATGTTTGCTTCACACTTTTTGTTTTTTTGCTCAAATAATTATTCCATCAGTAAGTGTTTGAGAAACGAAATCAGTTGCTAGTTGATCGTAGAATAATGTTGCATTAGTGTCGACATATATATATCCCTTTTTCTTCATCCGAGAGAGGTTAAGTTGCGAAGCTTCTTCAGAGATTATTCAAGCTTTTGTTAGTTTCCATTCAATTGGGTTTAAAGCATCCTCTGTCGGGAAGGCTAGGTAGAGGATAAGAATAATGGAATTGATTTAAATAGAAGAATTGATATTTAAACCTTTAAAATTGATGACTTTAGTTGTACAGTTGAAAAACGCATTAACCGTTTGAACATGGTGAGCTAGTGATGGAAAATCTTAACCAAAGGTGTGAATTGGAAAGCTTACTACAACAATTATGTTATGATATAAAATGCTATCCTTTTGAGAGATAGCAAGAAAAACGTACCTGTATTATATGTAATAAATCCCCAACACAATCGGGTTTATTATGTAGCATGTTTCCACACGTATAAATGTTTAGTTATTTAAAACTTATTAAAATAACGGTATTTAAGTTTGGCGCTTATAATTAATTTTCCAGAACACGAAGCGTAATCGTCAATGCAGAAAATATTGGCATGTACCCGTTTCAATATTTTATCTAACGTAAGCAGTAAAGGACACGCATAATTCTAATCTCCCAAATTTGAAGACATGAACATAAAGAAACGAGATAATAAAATAAATATATTTATGTTGACTTTTTCATAATAGACCATTTGCCAGGCATTTAACACAAGCATTTTATTGCACCAAATGCATTTATGCAATGCACGCATGCATGCATTCATGATTACCATTTCTCTATGAGTACATCATTTTACTCCGAATGAATAATAATCGTAAACCATTAAATTTAACTACAACGTTATTTTTTCATGGCTCGGAGAAAAATGGGAAGCAGCACTGATGTGGTGATAATATACGAGAAGATAAGTTGTTTTTGTCAAAAATAATAATAAACAAATTTTTGGAAATATACGTAAGGCGAGCGCGCGCGCGCCTCTTCCCTTCTCTACGAGCGCCTTCGTTGGAGGCGAGACAAACTAATTGTTGTATAATTTCCAAACTACTGCCCATGGAGAGTCAAGACTTGGCACATAATACTTTCTCAATAAGAGTAATATTTGCTGGAAAAAAGAGGTTAATCGGCCACAACAACGTAAAAGTGCTTCCTCGTAAGAACTACATAAATAGAATTTTTCTCTCTTTTAATATTATTTCTTTACATGCTGCTGTAAATATTTCATAATTCGTTTCTCTTTCGTCCAAATTGGGTCTATCTAATATACATTTTATTTTTGAATAATATTCGTTCCAAGCTTTGATTGCAGTATATTGTACTGAATTTTGAAAAATTGAAGTTTGAGGAGTTGGAATCTGAAATCTATTTACTCCTCTACCACTCAATCTATTACAAATAAACCAATCTTTAAAAGAAGATACATTTTGCATTTTAAACACGAATTTTACACATGATATTATATTACGCTCATTGATTGTTACTAATGAAATTTTATTTAACAGTGGGTTTACCGGTTGCCCCAATGCCAATCGCTTTACCGGTTGCTAGTGTTGGCATACTTGATAAGGAAATCCAAGTTAATTATTTGTATGCTCTTTTGGATTATGCCGTAAATACCTTAATTGCTTTTAATGATATTATTTAGTTGATAATTTTTGAAACTTGTTTTTAGTTAACAAGATTAGTTTGAGTGTAATGTAAGGTGTCTTTTTATATTCAGGTTTTATTAAAATTTTACTATTTTTTCAAACCAACCAGCTAAACCACCGTCTCACATTACCCTACCATCCCTTATGTATTTCCTGGAATCACTCCCAAAAACGTTGGGAATATTCAATTGAAAATAAATGGAAACTAGTACCTCATTTATTCGTCACAATATTTCTGTCGTGGATTATAATTTTACCTGAGATCTTGCTCATATTACTTTCCTTTGTTTACCACTCGGAATTATATTCTATAGAAGAAATAGCAATAACCCTTATACTTGCAGGTTTGAACTCGTTTGTATTTGGTTTGGTTATAATAATGCTTGTTTACGGAGGAGAGCTCGTGGCCATATCAAACTTTGCTATTACTTTATCAATTCATCTAAATTTTCAGGATTCTTTTAACGACAACATCAATATTTTCCAATCACTTTGGAACGAACATTTAAAAATACGATTGGGTGAAAGTGTAGACTGGTATGCAATTTTAGCATGTGACTCGTTAATTTATTATACAAGCTTGACATTCCTACTTCCTCTTGCCATGACATTTGAAAATTTAGATTTTTTGGGTTTGATTCTCAAAGGAATAGCATCAACAAAACTGGTTAATGGTCCAAATCTCACAGATCTAATGTTTCTCAAAGTTTTCCGATACTTTTTAACGTTGTACATGTTTTGTTGTACTGTATCAGCTATCGCATATTTTACAATTATTACAATGAGTCAACTTCAAGTTCTTGTGAAAACTCTTTACCATTTGAATCAAATGAAGTTAAGTTATTTTCAAATGAAATTGTACAGGGAGCTCAAAATTTGCATTCAATTAATTAGTAAATGGGAAGGAGACGTAAATGCGGCATTTCTAGCAATGGAGTTTTTTCTTTTATTGGCTTGTGTCAATTTGTCCGTATTCGGATTTGAATTTTTATCCATGCAAATTTATCTTGTAGTTATAGTTGTTATGATATCTTCATTTGTGTTTCTTATAGTGGTGTTAATGATAGGCGGTTTTTTATTTGAAAAAACATTAAATACTTTGCAGAAATGGAAAGGTGAGGTACATCAGGCTGTTAGAGTTAAACACATGAAAAAAGAGGTTGCATCAATGATGCCAATAGCTTTACCGGTTGCTAGTGTTGGCATACTTGATAAGGAAATCAAAGTTAATTATTTGTATGCTCTTTTGGATTATGCCGTAAATACCTTGATTGCTTTTAATGATATTATTTAGTTGATAATTTTTGAAACTTGTTTTTAGTTAACAAGATTAGTTTGAGTGAAATGTTAGGTGTCTTTTTATATTCAGTTTTTATTAAAATTTGTGGCTTCTTTGTGTCGCTTTATATGTTTTGACAAATATAATCTTCTTTTGTTAAAAGTTGTGTAAATTGACCATAAAATATACAGTATTATATAAAATAAAAGCAAGTTTATATGGCATCAATTAAATACTTTGCGGTTAAGATATAAACTGCTTATAATTTAAACAATTTGTTATAGATTTTGGGTGTATAGTGGAGTTTCTTGTAACCTAACATATTTGATGAATAAATAATTGTAAATATATAATAAACAACTATGTTTTAAGTGGGTGGCATAAAGGTGTTCTAAACCGAACAAATATGAATGGAAATATTGTAATTGAGATTTTCTTAATCAAAATATTCTAAACGAGAATTACTCTAAAAATTTCATTCTGAAAATATTTGAAATAGTCAAAACGAGAAATATTCTAAACGAGAAATAGTCTAAAAGAGAAATATTCTAAACAACAAAAATTTTAAAACCATAATCTGTGCATAACATTGTGGTTGTATACTACGAACTCATCATTAATCCAATGTTTGTAATTTATTATGCATGTAATCCTAAGTCGCAAAAGTCCTAAAAACCGTTATTCTGTCATCACTATAAACAGATTATTCGTCTCAGGCTTAAATTTCGTTTAAACTTACCTGTGAAACATGGTGTAAGCAGTTCCAATTCAAGTTACGGGTTTTATTTAATTAATAGGCAACTTTTTAAAACCGCTAGTTTGCGTTAGACTAATTATTTTTCTTCACGGTCTTCACGGTCACCTGTCATTTTAGAAGATTTATATTTAGATTAATTCACGCTTTTAGACTAATTATTTTAGAACATTTGTATTTAGAATAATTCTCATTTAGAATAGTTTAATTAGAATACGTTTACTGGACCCGTTTTATGTATCGCCTCAAGATAAAGAGTATAATTGACATATGTGTGAAAAAATAGATCTTTATTATTAATTCTAAAAATTTTTGTTAATGTTTGGTATATAAAGCTAAATTATGCTATACTTTTACTCAATGCTAGCAGCCGGACATTATTATATTTCAAGTTTTATTTGATATTCATACAATTTAATCATACGTTGCCACTATAAGCAAAACACTACAAAATAAATCATTATTATTAAAGTTCAACAATTTATTGTTGTCAACAAGACACATAATTCAAATATTCATAAAGTGAAACTTTGGTGTTAAGACAAGAGATTACTTCCACATTTTAAAAGTTGTTTTTATGAATCCTTGAAGGCGAGGAACAGTTGTTGAAATTGAATTGAACTTTTTGATAGAATACAAGTAACTCAGAAGAAACACTAATTTTTTTATAAATTTAACATGACAAACCTCGAAGATTGGGATCAATTAACTGGACACGTGGAGATCCTAGACAAAGATATATTTACCAGTACCTTGGAAATGTGAGACACAAATTGAATTTATGTATCATTACTCTAAATATTTTTACACTGTATAATTCACTATCCCGACAGTTATTAAACTTTATATTTAACTTGTGTAAATGTGACGAAAATTAGTAATAAAAATAATTATTGAAGTTAAACTGATGATATGTCTAAAAAAAAGTTCCTAATAAGTATGTTTTAGTAGGGAAAAACGTTAATTTTTCTGTATACTTTGCATTCCGTTTTCTATTTTTTATATATTTCCCTATATGATTTCGTATATGACTACGAGTAGACTTTTGGATATACGAATAATTTTAATTACTACAACTACTGCCACACTGCGCAAGGCCACATATTTGATCTTTTTTACCTATAAGCTTGTATAGCCATAAGACGTATATATAGTAAAAATCAGCCATGGATGCTATGCCAAACATGTACTTCTATCAAGTTCAAGTGAAATGGACGCTGACATGTCATTTATGTAAATGCCTTTTTTGTCTTAGATATTTATTCTAGTGTTGAAGTAGTACCTTTCTGAGAATTTCTGTCTTTTTGTTCCATCACCTGCCATGTAGAAAATCGGCAGATCACAGATACAAAATCTACACAGGTTTTACCTGCCGCTTTGATTAACACGAGGCAGGCTACCTCTCCATGTTAAATGTAAAATAGTCAAGTCAAGCGTGCATCAAGCACCACAAG
>JAQFZG010000599.1:0-29915 GCA_034695465.1 Entomobrya nicoleti
GTTAATGAGAGTATAACTGGACTAGATAGTATTGCTCGTGTTACACAACAGCGTGGTAAAAAATTGCAATCAAAAGCCGCACCAAGTTTGCCATATACAATAAAGACGCGCAGCAAAAAAATAAGACTCGTATAAGAAATAATTCATTTTATATATCAATAATTAATTATACTGTTGAATGATTGTAATTTTTGTAAATTCGACAATAGTCCTTTCTGAAAATAAAATTCGGCAATAAGCTATTCGACGAGTTGCTTTCTACTATTTTTTTCATTCGGCAAGATTCTTTTCGACCAGTATTATTCGACAAGAGGCACAAATACTAGAAGGCATTCTGACATTTTCCACTGACCCGACTAATATGTTGCAAGAAACTTAATGCCATATTTAAACATGCTTTGTAAAATAAAACGATTTTGTTTCGTCGTGATCGCGTGAAAATACACTCGACAACAAATACACTCAGAGACATTAGCAAGCCTGTGGCAGGAATGAGACTTAGAACAACAACTGCCGTTTTGCTTCCAATAATTTCATATGTGAAATTTTGTGTATTCAAAGACATTATTCTTTTAATATGAACGTTGGTTTTTAAAACAATTGAAAATTCAGCGTGCTTCTGCCACCAATCAAATATGCCCGCGTCAAAAAGATATCCTGGTCGACGATATGAACTTGCTGGGTTATGTCCCCCAATCACATACCCCAAAAACATTTGCAACACATTTTCTTTGCCAAGATAATTCGGTTTGCCCAACTGCTTCTGAAGAGTATGAAGTTTAATTGCCTCTGTCCTCTCCAGTAGCATTGCGGATTTTTTACACTTGTTCATATGAACACGGAGAATGGTAGAAACATTTTCTTCATATCCTTGTCCAAAATCTGGCAACATTGCTGAGTTGTTGATGTATTTCCACGTCTGCTTCGGGATTTCTTCTTTAAAAAAATTCAAACTGTGTACTGTATAGTCGTAAGGACTTAACGTTATCATTAACTCTATCCATAATTCAGATACCACTGGCAGGGCCTCATGAGTACTCACAGCACCATGCTTCTTATGTAGCTTGACCAATTCACTAATATTATGTCTCCCTTTTACTGAAGTTTTCAAGTTAAGTCTTTGAGTGTAAATGTCAAAGTGATTTTCTTGTAGCAATTGAAAGGTGTCAAATTTGACTAGTGGAGGTTCTGCTGTCAATCTGGTCACGTTGTCACCCTTGTAAAGTGTACTTAAATATAACCAGGAAATTGGTACAAAGAACACGCCCACTAAAGCAGATGTTTTCTTGGACTTGTTGGCTGCCTCGTCAAGCAAACTGTAAGACTGGTCTACAATTGACCAAAACATCAAAAAATTTATCTCAAAAAGAGTTGCATTTGGAATTTTACTTCTCGAATTGTTGGATAATTTTGCAATCCACGATACAAAAAAGCAGAGTGCGAAAATTAACAGCCAGGTTGACACATCAAAAGGGGAAATCAGCTCCAATAATTGATTTGTCCAAGGCATTTGTTCTCTATGACAACTTACAACCCGATTTTGACTGATAACGGTTACCAATCGGCTATCTTGAAACAAACTTCGACTCCAATGATAATGTTTTGCTATTATTGGACGAAAGATTGGATGCGAGTTAATAGACTTTGTTGAGCTGCAAGCATCAACAATTACGTCTTTCCATATGTTCAAGTATTTTCCGTAAGAGAGAGAAATAGTCACATTTGCTGACTTTCGTACTATCAGTAAGGTCAAGTGCATGTCCGCTAAGAAAAACAGGTTATCCAATGATCTTTCAACTGGATACTTTTGAATTTGCTCCAGGACATCTCGTCTGTACTTTCCTTCTTCCTCTTTGAAATTGTCATCAGTGGTGAGGTAGGATTTTAGCACAACTCGAACTGAGTGAGGATCAGCATTGATCAGTTGACTTTCTGCAAGAACACTTTCAAGTTGATTTCTGGAAGTCGGAATCAGTTTTGCTTGAAGTTGGATTATTTTAAGAGAATCACAAGGATCGCAATAAGGGCATACTGTTTTTAAAGAGAGGGACAAATATTCCCATATAAGTACATTGGATGATTGTCTAGGGGAAAGAAACTGATCTAAGAAAACCCCGGCGAGCCATTTTTTGACATCTTTTTGATTTTCGCAAATCGAGCCTCCGTTTAGGGTACAAATAAGCAGTGAAACTACTGGGACGGTATTTACATGGTAAAAAAGCAACCTTCGATCGTTCATGGTTATTTCAGAATTAATAGCAATGGGATTTGTAAGGTAACTTTCCCAGGACCAAGTTCCCTTGTACATTTGTGGGGATTGCTTTTCAGTTGGTGGATCAAGATAAACGTTAGCTTCACAAGTAAGATTTTTACTTTGTAGTTGAAACGAGTCTGAGAGGGTTAGCGCCACATATTTATTTCCTATTTGATCCGATGGAAGTTTTCCGATGTCTGTCTGGACTTTGTGACAAGTAGATGAATTGTGGCTCTTTAATATTGAATGTATGGAGCCAAGTTCGAATGGTAATATACGATATGTTTTGCAATGCGATAAGTATCGGAATAGAATAATAGGTTGATTTACTATTTCAAAGTCAATATTTAAACCTCTAAAATTTAAGACCCGTATAGTGCAGCCTGCAAATGCATTCAAAACTCTGATTTGCTGGCTAAAATCTTTTTTGGAAAATTCGTTTGGTGTTGCAAATGTAAACTTTATTTCTAATTAGATTAGTGTACCTAAATGATTGGAAAAAAATATTATTTATTTATTTTATGTAAACTTATACATCAAATGTAATCTGATAAATGGTTATAAAATAATTATTTTTGATACCAGATGGCGTACCTACATTATATTTCTTACATTTTAGACTTCTTTGAATTTGTTAAAAACTTTGCAGCATAAACAATACTATAAATAGGCTAAATCATGTTTAATTGTGTGCTTACATAACACAGTAACCATTTCGCTTGGTTTGAGATAGTTGCTGAATGTCGACAAAAAACATGATCACATAATTAATCAATGTGGTTTCGTATCTTTAAGTAGGTTGATACATTCTTGATATTGGTTAAAACTAAAATATCTTTCATTTTGTTGTACGAGATCCAATGCTGTGCAACCTTGCTCTTTTTTTAAATTCACGTCAGCACCAACAGACAAGAGATACCTAATTATATTTGGTTTTCCATATTGTGCAGCATAATGCAACATTGTGTAGCTTGTCCAGTCAGTAATATTAGCGTTACCTGAGATATCCACTATTACTTTTACAAGTTCTTCAGCCCGCCTACAAGCTACTGCAGCGCACAGCACTTTACTCATTTTAAAAGGACACAATTTATATATTTTAGCTAACGTATGCGGGTGCAAAGAATTAAAAGACATTGAGTTTCTCACAATAACTGAATTATCGTACATCAATATAGTTAATAGGTTTCTTGAGGCAAGCCAATCCACCAACAAATTCATTTGAGTATCATTAAAAATGGAATCAATACAGCGGTTTAATATAAAGATATGTTCGTCTGTGTTTGGTGTGTAGCCTACGACATTCGCAACACTTAGAAAAAGCTCGAGACTAATAACATGTTTATAAATAATTTTTTTAAATGAGACAACATCAAATTGTTTATATCTTGAATTGAGGAGATGTATAATATTCTTTTTGTTTATTATTACACCTTGAGAGTCTTTCCGAGAATCCAGTAGTGTATATTCATGAAGAAAATTCATGCTAGCTAGCTTATCCTCATAATAATTAATTAAATACTCAGAAAGTTTGTAGTTTCAGCTTTTGAGTGCACAGTGAAGTGGAGTGAGTTCAAATTCAGTACAACTCATAATTTCCATTTTGAAGCTTATATCTGAAACTGGGACATCACAAAATTTGTCCACAATCGCACAACAGTGTTGGAATAATTCTACACCTCCATGCAGAGCCGCACAATTTAATAGTTCTTGGCAGTCTGTGATTTTGAGAGGAGAATCTCGTTCGTCCCAAAACAAAGGAATTATTCTTGACAGTAAATGCCTATAGCATTTTTGGGTCAGAAGTTGTACCAGCTGGAGGCCATTTCCAAACGAATGGCTATCGTTATGCTGCTGATATAATTTGACATGCTGGGTGACATGGTCGCTTTTATTCACATTGACTTTGTGGATCCCCAGAGTTGAATTGAGAAAGAAACATACCGTAGAGTTAATAAAAGTAGAAGCTTTCGCATAGTTTAGGACTGTATTTTCCAGTTCATCTACAGAAAAAAGGAGATGTGTTATTTCTTTATCGGTCTTGTGATTGTAGATTTCATGCAATATGTAATAAGTATAGTTTCAGGGTTTTACTAACCGACGACTTCTGTCCAATGTTGATGATTTAACATGCGAACCAGAGCACCGTATGTGGCACGATTTCTAAAATGAGATACCCATTGATAAGGTACGAATCTTAATTCTGATTTACGAACTGGAAACCGCATGGTCTTATTGGGCAAAAAAGCTGAAACGAAACCAAGTTTAAGCTCATCGGAAACGTCATTTGTCCACATCAGGCTTCTATGAAAGGCGTTTACGACGCAGTCCAGATGACTGCCTATACAGACAGACATAAATCAAAACACACAAATAGAATGCCACTGCAATAAATTATTTACTATTGAATACTCTAAATAATCATATTTTGTTTACCCTCAATCTCCATATTTTGTGTATCTACGCGTGTTGCTAGTATTGATTCCATAATAAAAGGAATCATTATTTTGCAATGAGTAAGCTGATTGCCTCTGAGATACTCGCTTATCATGTCTCCTACCAAAAACTCTGCCAAAGTTCTGTGTACAAACTTAGAGCTTTTGTTTGCCCCTCCTTGTTCGAGTATTCCAATCGAATAAATGTTTTTAAGCGAAAATTGTTGAGCAATTTCCTCTTCTAATATTTGATTGATGGAAGGAGCAAACTCATTAGCAGGAAACAATAGTTTTAAGGCTTCCACCCAATGATACTTTATTATCCAGTCTTTGTCTTCTTTTTTGACATGGTCAAATTTCACTTGAAAAAATTTGTTGTACAGGTCGAATATAGATTTGGATGATTTAGGTATAAGGCAAACATTACTACTGAGGTTTGCATATCTTTGAGCTTGTTTTGAATGGACCTGGGCCAAAAGGAAGCATTGTAAAGGGATTCCAACAAAATCTGGTGCTATTTCCTTTATAGCAGTTGACGCAAATGATGACAGTTTCTCCACATTTTGAATTCCCAGTTTATTTTTCCAATATCCGCAGAGAAAATCAATCTGATCGTTTTTCTGGAATGGAATTATGTCAAAACTGATAACTCCAACTGCATCTTCTAATTCATCGCGCATATGTCGTCTTGATGTAACATGGGCTCTTATATTCTTAGATTCAAGTAAACATATTAAAACATCCCTGGCAGATTTGACCTGATCCAATGGAATCTCATCAAAACCGTCCAAAAATACCTCAAACTGCTTTTCGTCGTCATCCAACAACTTACGAATGATTCTTCGACCAAATCTGCTTTCAGACACGTATATTGCAATAAAATCCTTAATATTATGTACATCTGGGACTTCTAGCGTATCCTTTAGGTATTGGAAGAATGGTCGCATTTCCAGAAATAGCACGATTCTGTGTGGAAATTCTGCTTGAACTTGATGCACTAAGTTACCCAGAAGTACTGACTTTCCCATTCCTGGACTGCTAACAATAGCAAGTGGGCGTGAGGAGAACGTCGATAAGTGCTCTTTAACCAGTGCTTGTTCGCTTATTTCTTCAGATTCATCTTCCAATATAAATGATCGAATGGCCCGTAGTGAGCCTGCAGTGTATGTCCAGTAGTACAAGTCATCTTTTTGTTTTATCCTGTGAACTGGTACCATGGAATTTTTGAGAATTTCCCGAAAGTCATCTTCACACTCCAACAAAATGAATCTTACGTTCAGATTTTCCAGTTGATTCCCGGAAATATCTGTCAGATTAGGTTTCGCAAGCATGGAGAGATGATGACGATGAATGCCCTCAAATACAAAAATGTCAGAGCAAGGTTCCCGAAATACCCCGGGATTTAATCGACGCTTCCAAATAAGCGTTCGATTTATGTAATAGGGCATCTGTTTAGGAAGGGCAACATTGTCAAGTTTTATGACAAAGTCTGGAGCTAGGGCCTGCTCTATAAGTTCATGGTCAACGTGTGTATTCAATGCGTCAGAAAAGTTGTACTCTCCCATTAAGCTATTGATTGAATCCAAAGTTTGCCCTTTTCCGAGAAATTCAATTTTAGAACTCAGAACCAGAGCTTTTGACATTTCATCAAGATCGTCCCATTTTTTCGCATTTTGTTGAATTTTACGGCGAAGAAAATCTTTTAAATAAAAATGTTATTGTATTTATAAGTACATATGTATAAAATATACATTATAATAAGTTACATTCCTTCGACTTCGTTCCAATTGAAATTTTCTATGATAACGCCTATAAAAGTTCCCAATGTGGCCTGGTTACCATTATGAGACCGCCACCCCATCAAAATTTTGGTAACTATGTCGCAATATGTTATCTTGTCAAGTGTCAAATCATCCTGCATTTTTTTGACGGATGCGTATGGGATTTTGAGAGCATGAGCAAAGTATTTCCATTGTTCCATCATGACAACATCCATGGGTGGACGTAACAATAACTGTACATTTTCCACAATCGGACATTCTGAAATTGTGTGATAAGGTTTTCTCAAGCACTGAATGTATAAAAATGCCCATTACTTCGATTACTGAAAGCTTATTTTTGTCCCATTATATATCCAAATCTCCATCTGACTGACGTACCTATGCATGACAGGTCGTTTAAATGTATTTAATGCTATAGATAAATTGTGTGCATATATGGTATGTAATCGTCTGTCCAGGTTAAATTCAAAAATATGACAAATACGTTTCACAATTAGCTCATTACATGTTTTCATTCCTGAAAACATTTAAGTCAAATCAGGTTTTAAATGAGGCGGCATGATAAGAATGCTTGATGTGGGATACTGCATATTGAAAAAAGCACTACTTTAGATCTTGATGATATAGTTCGATGGAAAAAAAATGATACTCAAATTCCTTCTCAAAATAGCGTATATTTAAAACAATGTAATCCTCTCTTTCAGAAGTGTATTAAAATGGACTGTTTAACCTAACGCATTACCTCATTTATTTACTGCATTGACGAATAATGATTCACGTAACAGGCCTATGTGTGTGGATTATCAGGTGGACTGACCGACAAGTCAGTATAGATCATCATCAGTATGAATAAAGCAGGGCGTGTGTCAACAGTTCAAACCAAGCTACTGGTTGTAGTCACTGCGTTGTGCATATCAGGATCCACAGCCCAAGTTCTGTGTTGCACTATACATCAGTAAGCGTGGGACATATTATTATATGCTATACTACATATAGCTTTATTGGTCTGTTAACAGATAAAATTAACAGATACTTACTATTAAAATAGCTCATATCCGGCAATTACACAATTAATAAGTTTATATGCGGTGATTAATCAGTGAGATAAATTTTTTGTTTCGTATGCTCTGGTAATCCAGCACCTTTGCAACGGTAAAAATAACGTAATCTATTGGTCTATGAAGTTATTGTAGGCAAAACTTGCTTAGGTAAAGGTAAAGAGTTTTGTAGGTTAAAAAGTGATCGGAAGTCTATTGAAATTTCTTTATCTGGAAATTTAGTCCGTGAAGAAATATTTTATATTAACTTTTTTTGTCTTGCAAAACTCGATATGTAATTATTATAATACAGGTAAACCTGTGGTAAAAAAGTCGATGAAGAAATTTTATATTGCGTAAAATATTATGGAAATATAGTTTTAGTGGAATGTTTGTAGCAATGATGTTGCGTGTGTAGAGTATGTTGGCTGGCCAGAAAGCCAAAAATGGTTATCACTTAATTGTAAACATAATTGGGCAGATTACTTGAGTACCTGTCGCATAGCTCGTTAACTATATAACGTGTTTTCATGTAACCTCTTTTAAAGTATTTCATACCAAAACGTAAAACTACTTGGGTAAAGCCTAATTCTGCGTGAAACAAAATAATTCTGTTGGGTGAACACGCCTTGCTGCATTTGCACAGGCCAAGTTTGCAGGACAAGTTCTGTTTGCAGGATAAGTACAAACAATGGGTCTAAGTTTGTCAATATTTGTAAAGTTAATGTCATCCACTAGTGAATAAATATCTATAGCTGTGTATTGATAAAGTACAAATTAGTCGTATTGATAAATACACAGAATAAAGCTTCATGAAGAGTAATGACATTATGATGACTTGCTGTTTGTACTGTTCAGTTACATTTTTATTGCAAAGTGGGAGAGGAAAACTATTGTTAATACAAATATTATCTGTACGTTGTAAAAGAACTGAGCAAAATGACGCATCAAACTAATGCAGGATTTTTCCAGGTTTATGGTGAGTAATGAAATTGAGTAAACTTTTATAAAGCATTAGGTCACATTGATAAAAAAAATCATGAAGAGATAAACATAAATCACTTTGCCAATTCTCTTTATCAACCAATTGAGCAATACGTTGCTTCATATTATATGGTTTTGTCTATTAAAATGATTAATGTCAAATGACGCTGTGTCTATTAGTTCAATGGCTTCTTATTTTCAAGTTCATGACATCAGATAACTCCAAAACTTGTTTGTTTTGTAATTTTGAAGTAAAATATTAAAGTAGTATATGAAGCTATGAGGCCCTGTAAAACTCAAAAAAAATGACCACTATTGGAAAAATATATACTTGTTTTCATTATATTATACCGTTCATTGAAAATTAGTATGCCGTAAAAACTGACCATTAAACGGATGCACTTTCGATTTTTAGCAATTTCATCGAAACAGTGTAAATGCATTCATGAATATATCTAAATTTCATGCGTAAGTGTAATAAATATAAGGTGTGTACTTACCGTCATCACCAATCAGTATTCCTGCCATGGCTGGAGACTGGATTTAGGAAGGACTGGATAATAAATGTGGCTCAGATTGTAAACTAAACACATATACAGGTCAATTTTAAATATATTATTTTAAGTCTTACCTAACAGTAATTCAAATAGCATTATTCGATTTATTCGTACGTAAATACCTTAAAGAATGATTATTTTCCTATGTTCATTTTATGGTTGAAAAAAAAAGCTTTTGGTGTTTGGTAGTTTTCACTCCTAAAAACGGTCTTCCTATTTCCATACGTTCTAAAGTGTTAACTAATGGGATATTACGCAAAATCCAACTGACATAACTGCTCTGCAGAGAAGCTTTGTGTTCGTTAACCTTTGATATTAGACTGGTTTGTCCGAGGTTTAGGTTTAACGTAAATGTACTTTAGATAACAAGATAAGTTTAAATTTGTGCGGCTTAATATATTTTACTAGGTTGGAAGTGAGCCACGTCTGAAAACATAATTTAACTGTTTGCGAGAACTACGTTATTATAAATACGTTAATAAAACTCTTTTAACCTTCCCACTCTACTCTACGTTATTGTTCGATAGTTTGCTACCATAAATATATAATGCAATAATGTATCACATGCAGTCAGGAAGTCCAGTGTTTTACAACTATCTAAGTGGGAGTTAAAATTAAAATTAAATTAAAATATTCACGTAAAATCGTAATGTTTTTAAAAATTTCTTAAAAACTCCCAATAAAATGTATCCTAATGTACACACAATGGATAAATCCTATTTATTTGTTGATTTATATTTGATTTAGGCAGTTCATGTATGCAAAATTACATACAAACCCATATTGTAGAATTTCTCAGCTTTTAAAGTGTTTACTCGTACGAAACAAAAGGTGGATAGCAAATAAAGCATAGAATTGCCGTAAAACGGATTCGTATACTTATGAAAAAGTTAGCAGTTTTTGTTCTGTGTAATACCAAACCGGGGTTTTACACAATATTGAAGGATATTAAATTATTATCTCTATCAATCGTGGCGCGACGCTTCGCCAAAGTGACGTTTGACCAATGTCACTTCACCAAAAATTTAATTTTGTGAACGACACTTAACCAAACGCAGATTTTTGGGCCACGACAATTGGCCAAATCCAGTTTTTTCACTAACAACGTTTGACCAAAAAAAATTATGATTAACGACACTTCACCGAATCAAATAAAATACGACATATAGCCATAACATTTATAAGGAAGTTACAAAATACATGAAATTACAAACAAAGTTCACATTGAATATCATTGTTCTCTAGTCATTATATTTTTAGTACAAAATATAATCCACGCATTACTAATTGATTTCTGATCACAATGAAATTAGTTAGCGTTTTTACACTGCCCCAACTTACATACGTCTATCGAAAATATCTAACTTTATGTGAATTTTGTTCTGAAATCGTGAATTATATTTAATGCATGAGATGGGATAGAAATGATGTCGTTCTGACAACAAATATACAGGGAGTATACAAATTCCATTTTCAAAGTATCTTTTCTATCTACTCGTTTGCGCCAAAATATGAGCAGCGGATTGACAACAACATTAGATTGTGTAAGGTAACGACAAAAATTGTTTTCGGTCAAATGTTTGTCTAGTGCTGTTTCAAGGAAGCTAACCGTAAATTTTTAAGTTTAAAACTCATTTAGTTATGTATAACGCTGTTAGGATCCTACTACATTGGAACAATAAGCAAGGGTGAGATATTACTATACTTATGCATGTACATTTTGAAAATTATCAATATTTAGAAAATATTTGGCTAATTGTCGTGTACTTTTTTATTACATTTGGCCAGACGTCGTATGCATATTTTTGTAATTTGGTCAATTGACGTATCTGAAAAATATTTATTTTGTCAAATGTCATGCTTCAAGTAGAAAGTTGACTTTCTTCAAAAAATGCAAATTTGGTGCACCGTCGTTTTGGCGAAACGTCTGACAATCCTATAAATACAGGTTGTAAGCATTATTATATTAGATCAACCTTGTGAAACATTTACGTATCACTTCTATGTGCAATAGCATGTTGAATACATTTTGTTTGATATGAGATCTCACGAATGCACAAGTGCGCATTTAATACAGAGATCCTATTTTTAGTTTTATGGTGTCAAAACCGATGCTAAATATTTATCATATCATGATAATTTTTTATCATACGTTTCAGTCACAAGCTAGCTTATTGCTCTGATAAACATATTTGTATGTTACCATTTTATTTCTCAAACAAAATACTGAAAGATTTTTGTAGTGGAAACAGGTTATTGCAAAACATGACTACATTTTCTACCGACATATACAAATATTGATTTAATTATTTTTGCTCATAATAAATTTGAGCGATTTTGTGATAATAATTTAGGCACACAGTTTACTAATATATTTATTTATTTTTCTAGTGTATATTGTATACCACAAATGGTGGTGTGATCTCATAAGTTTAAAACATTAAGACCGACAAAAGACTATGCTGCTTCAAGCTAAAATTTTGGTTTATTCGATAATATGGATAAAATGTGTAAGTGCTTTGGTTAATAAATCCTCTGCTTGACATTTAATTTAATGAATATAAAAACGACGTTGAAGATAAAAAATAAAATATTCCTAATTTTTGGTTGAAAATGGTCCTCCGTCACCCTAACGTTTTTTTTCGATTGGAGCCTGCTTAAACATGAAGGAGCGTGACCCTCACCTGACTTTCTTCCAATTGTAAAAGGTCAACCTTCAATTAGAAAAGTTTTAGCAACACAATACAAGGATGATCTGTGGAAATTCAGATGCATTGTAACCTATGCTCACTTTTACAGTGGCAAATTGCAAGTCTTGTTTGTATCCGGAGGCTGGATAAAAGGGTTTTTGAAGTTTTGCAGAAAAATTTATATAAAATCAGTAATTTACACAGCATATTTGTAAAAAAAATATAAAGGGCATTTTAATTTATTTTAAAGATAAATTAAAATTAAATGTAAACTGTAAAAAATTACATTGCAAGTTTTTACAAAATGTGTAGTGGTGCTTTTTATTTATAATCCTAATTAACTAACTGTCAAAGTTGTTAAAGTTATCATCTCCATAGCCATTATTATCCACGTCATCCCCGTCCTCCCAAAATAGTGATGCATGGGCCATCCTTAATTTTGTTCACTGCCGGCAAGCCTATTAGGCAAATTAAATGAAAAGTGAAACTCAATAAGTGAAAGAAATTTTAAAAATATCAGTTAAATTAACTAATTTTTTTATGTTTTTTTTACCTCGAGCGATCTGAGTCCTATTAAAACAAGCCATTTTACAACCATATCGAAAACTCAGTCTACTCTCCCCAAATAACTGATTGGCTAAGTGATATGCCACCATCCTTCACCCCAGCACTAGAACAAATGTACTTATCCGGCTGAGCCTTACAGAATGATGCGTAGTGTTGATAAGCCTCTCCAAAAATTATCATCGAGATCCCCACAAGAACCAAGATATCAAATTTTCCTAGACGAAATGATTTCTTATAATTTTACAAAATCCTTTCAGAGTAAGCATGGTTCTTGAAAGAACTTATATATACCTACATATGTGCATTTGTAATTAACTAGTTTATTGAAAATATTACAACTATACACAAAAACTGATATTTTTACATACTGTGATATATATAATATCAGGTAAATTGCGTTCATAAACGTTTTCTAATAAATGTTTACACAAAAAATGTTGTGAAGCAAAGGTTAACATATTCTCAAGATAATTTAACTATGACTAAATTGTTTTTTCATTATTAAACTACAACAAAAGCATAATTTTATTTACTTACATGCTAAAGATTTATTTTAAAATATATATTGCATTTGCTTTTGTTTGACTTAAGGCTCCAACTTATTCATTTGCTTGGAAGTCTTAAACACTTTTGGATGCACTGACTACTTTTGGGATCAAATAATTTCTGTAGTTTATTTGGCAAATACCCGTCGTAAGCAAAAACACAACGAAGTGTAGCATAGTATCCAAATTATCATCGAACATCTTCAACCAATTCAGACTACCAATTGAGAAAATTATCACCGAAATTTTGAAAAGTCTCGCCGCTGCTTTCCGAATTACGGTGCTTCGTTTTGGTTTTCTAATTTTGTTAAATATTTCAAGTTTCTGCATTTTGATGACTGGGTCTTTGTGTACTTTGTCGACCAACTTTTTATAAAGTTGACATACTGCTAGTAATGTGTGGTCGGCACCATGATCTACTAGTAGTTGTACGCAATCCATAACAAGAAAAATATTTGTTAGGCACTCCTCACCTACGAAAGCGAGAAGTAGAGGTGTGTTCCCTTTCAAAGTATTTGCATTTACATTTGCACCAACAGACAAGAGATACTGGATTGTGTGAAATTTTCGATAACGTACAGCATGGTGCAGCATTGTCCACTTATTGGAATCAGTAATATTGACTTTACCAGATAGCTCAACAAATAATCGCACAAATTCTTCACCCCTGCCACAACCCACACATGCTTTTAACATACAACCAAGGTCAAAAGGAGATAGTTTATAAACTTTTGAAAATGTCTGTGGCTGCAAAATATTTAGCAACATGGACATCTTCAAAAATATTGCATCACTCGATATTATAAGACCGACTTGGTCTTTTGATATAAGCCAGTCGACAAAGAAGTTCAGTTGAAATTCATTCTGGATTAACATCATTATTGAGCGCACCAGATATTTCTGATCTTCTTGGTCGGGAACGTAATCAATCATATCACAAAAACTTGTAAATAACTCCACAGCTGTATGACAACCATGAAGAAATTTCCTGAACGTGATTAGACAGAATGGAGCTTTGATTGATTTTAAAAGCAAAATAATTTTAGATTTGTTTTGAATAACGTACGGAGAGTCTTGCCAACTATCAAACAACGTACATTCACTCAAGCATTGCATTTGAGCTACCTTGTCTTTGTACAAGTTAACTAGGTATTCAGTAAGTTTGTAGTTTCCTTTGATAACAGCATGATGGAGGGGAGTGCATTCAAATTTGACGTCGTTAAATCTTTTGCAAGTGAAAGTGATTTCACATGATTTGGTTTTACCGACTTTGTCAACAACATCGCAACATACCTGAAATAATTCAACATCACCAAAGCATGCAGCAAATGTTAACAAGTTTCGACAGCGTATGTCGCTTGCACATAACTTCAGCGAGACGTTTTCAGAATCCCAAACCAGGTCAATAATTACTGGAAGAAAGTGCTTGTACGACTTTCTTGTCATAACCATAACCTGTTCAAAACTATTTTTCCAGAATTGAGCTCGCTTTGTCCGGCGAAATTTTTTAAATGCCAATTTGGTTTGGCTACTTGTTCTCACTTCGTTTTTGTATTTAGCAAGATGTGCATCGAGAAAATAGCATATGGTAGAATGAACAAATGCACGAATTTTTGTAAACTTGGAAACCGTGTTGTTGAGTTGATCTTTATGACAAAAAATACATTATATAAACAAATAATTTGAAACGATCCTCGCCATGATTAGCAACATGTGTCATACTACTTAACTCACCAACAACCTCTGTCCATTGTAGATTATTAAAAGCCCGTAAGAGAGTGTCCAGTGTTGCATGTCTTCCGTTATAACGTTTCCATAAAACAATAATGGCTCCTACATTGTAGTCCATTGTCATTTGCAATGGTAAGTCGCATTGTGGTACTAAAACTGAAGTAAGTTTTGCTACATGTGCTCGGGAGGACCCATCTTTCCAAAAATTGGTTGACACGAGTGTACGAATGACCCAATCAAAACCGGCATCTGTATAAAAATCATAAATTACTAATACAATATAATTCTTCGAGAGATTTAACGAAATTTTAGAAACATTTAATGTATACCATCAATCTCTATTTCTTGTGTATTTACACAAACATCCAAAACTGAATCCAGTATAAATGCTGCCATAACTTTACAGCCAGGTTGCTGATTGCCTTTTAAGTACTCTACGATCAAATCTGCTACCATAAATTGGGCTATTGTTCTGTGCACAAAGACAAGACTGTTGGGTATTCTACCTGCTTCTATAATTCCAACTGCGTACACACTCTCAGGTAGGAAAAAGCTTTGACTGATTCCTTCCGTTATATTTTGTTGAATCAACAATGATGACTCATTGTCAGGAAATAATAACTTCAGTGCTTCCAACCAGTGGAACTTTTTGATACACTCTCTGTCTTCCTCTGCAACATTTTCAAATTTCATTGCAATAAACTTGTAGTAAAGTTCGAATACTGAAGACGATAAATTATTTATTTGGTAGCATTCAGTTTTGATGTATGAGTATCGTCGGGCTTCACGTGAGTAAACCTCAGCCATCAGAAAACATTGCAGAGGGATTCCCACATAATCTGAGGACATGTCATTTATCACGATCGATGCAAAAGATGACAATTTTTCTTCGTTTCGTATGTTTAAATTTGTTTTCCAAAATCCACAAAGGAAACCAAGCTGGTCGTTTGTTTGAAAAGGAGAAATGTCAAAACTGATCACTCCAATCGTATTCTCCAATTCATCCCGAAGGTGAGGCCTTGATGTTACATGGGCACGTATATTTGAAGCCTTGACTAAACATGCCAGAAATTTCTTTGTCAGGTTCATGTAGCCGAAAGGAATCTCATCGAACCCATCCAAGAAAACTTCAAATCTCGTTGTGTCGTAGTCTAATAATTTTCGAATTAAATCATTTCCAATTGCATTTGTCGATGCAAATGAAGCTATAATATCCTTTGTGCTACTTAAGCTTAGACTTTCCTCAGTACCTTTTATGTATTGAACAATAGATCTCATTTCAAGGAAGAGTACAATTCTTTCCGGGTATTCGACTAGAGTTTGATGTGCTAAACTGCCAAGAAGCACAGACTTGCCCATTCCGGAAGTGCTAACGATTGCATGTGGACGGGAACAAAATGTAGAAAAATGTTCTCGAACTAGTTCCTGCTCACTAACGTCTTCAAAGTCGTACAGTAAGTGGGACTGGATAACATTAAGTGACCCTGCAGTAAAGTTCCAGTAATACGCGCCATCAAAATACTTGATTCTGTGAACCGGAACATTTGCGTTTTTCAATATTTCTTCAAAATCCCCTTCCAATTCCAACAGAATAAATCGTACAGTAAGGTTGTCTAGTTGATTACCCGAAACATCTGTCATTTCTGGCTGTGCTAGTAGTGAAAGATGATGATGCAAAATGTCTTCAAAAACAAAAATATCTTGACAAGGTTCGTGAAATATGACTGGATTTAGTTTTCGTTTCCATTTAAGTTTTCGGTTTATATAGTAGGGCAGCTGTTTGGGAAGCTCTAAATTATCAAGCTTCATGGTATTTCGTTTAATAGCCTGTTGAATAAACTCATGATTCATTTTTTTCTTTAGTGTATCCATAAAGTCGGTTTCTTTCAATAAGGGCTTGATAGAGTTTAAACATTGGTCTTTCCCAAGAAATCGAATTTTGTAATTTAGAATTTTGGTTTTTGAAGATTCGTCTAGGTCGTCCCACTTTCTGGCATTTTGTTGGATTTTTGCACGGAGAAAATCTGTATAGCATAAGTACACAAGTACTCAATAATGCATCAATAATGTTAATTCAAATAAACAATAAAGGTTATGTACACATACCTTCGACTTCCTTGTAAACAAGGTTCTCCAAAACGATAATACTCAAAAGGTTTCCCGTAGTGGCTTTGTTCCCATTACGAGACCTCCACTTAATCAGCAGCTCAGTAACAATTTCAGAGTGAGTTATCTTGCTAAGTTGTAGATCAAACTGTAACTTCTTGACAAACTCATATGGGATTTGTAAAGCACTAGCAAAGCGTTGCCACTCGTCCATCATCACAGCTACTAGACCAGGTTTTAAAAATACATTTGCAATTTCCGGAATCGGACAATCTGAAATTATTCATTAACGCAATTGAAGCTTAGTTGTACACAACATGGACGAATATTTAAAAAAAATGACGCATTTTTAAATCATAAGTGGACAAACATTATTTTCACTCTGTTTGCAATATAAGCATGAATTGTTTCCTTGCAATACCAATTTGAATAATGGAATAATGATCAAAATTTACATTAAATGAACTTAAGTGGGATTTAAGCATTCAGTATGACTTTGATACGACATTGACATGAATGCTTATATTGTTTTATTCAAAAGCATGAGTGTACGAAGCCCAAGTGTGCAAGTTTATTCCGATAGTTTGTTGGCCCCTGGTTGGCACTGATAAGATAAGTCAAATGTTTTTTATTCAGTAAGATTTTGGGCCAATGAGAAATATAACAGGTAAAATATGAACTCAAATGTTGTGTATCTTCGATAAAGCTGTACTTCAAACTAACTACAACATGTGTGATTAATAATGCTAAAAAAAGATTATAAGGTCAAGTAATCTGGAAATAAAAATGAGTAAATTTCCCCCTATAACTAAATTATCAACAAAGGTAAACTAAATAGTCTTTCGTGAGCTTATTTAGGTGCAGTATTGGTCTGTGGGAAAAACAGAATAAACTATGAAATCCCGTAATGAAATTGGTATGCGATTCTCAATTGTGTTTAGTGTTTGAAATAAACGGGCTTTACATCATTCAAGTAGAGTGGAGGCTTAATTTATTAAACTCTCATCATGAGCTTTTACCACTGAAGTCCGAGAATGATACTTTAAGATCACTCGATGACAGAGAATAAAAAAGTGTATTTTTTAGATCTGTAGAAGTGTAAGCAATATATCTTCCAACTGGGTAAACCGATTCATATGAAATCTAATATATAGATTGGTTTAGTGCATGACCAGTTGGCTATTGATTGTAGGCTAAATTAGTTCAACCTTACAAAACTAACCCCAAGTTAACGTTTGCATTGTTTGTAATTGACAAAAATTTGTACGAGTCTTAAAAATAAAAATATTGTGCTGAACTATATCAAGAAACAATAGGTTAAAACCAAATGCTTTTTCAAAATATGACTAGTTCACTATTTTGCTTAAATTTTACTGGTCAATTAGCCATATCCGGGGCCACTGGATGTGCCACTTTTATATCATATCACATATCTGCCAATTATTTACCACAATTGTTGTAGCAATTCACAACTTGCTGTCCAAACCATTTAAGTTTTCCACTGCAATGTAATCTTATCTACATGCAAATTTATAAACAAAAAGTGCATTTGCAAATGTTTACTAAGCGAAGAGTTTAATGAACTCGCTTCATTTGCAATGATGCGGAATAATTAAGTGCATTTTTTACAACTTATAAAATTACAATATGCGTTAATTTTTATATCACGGCTTAAATATTAGTAAATGCTAGCTGTCAGCTTTGCTCGACATTTTAACTTTAATGTATACATTATTGACTTTTTGGTTACCCACAACCAGAATGAAAACTGTGATTGGTCAACATATTCGAAGCCCTAAAATTTTTATATTTTGCTACATGAGGTTAACGTTGTCGTCATATTTTAAAAACCTATGTAGAAACAGCAAGCACCGCTTGAAATGTCGAACTTAAAAACGAACGACATCAATATATTCATTACAAGAAAACCGGTTAACCTCGTTAACAAAAGTCCGTTATTTTCTATTATTTAAACCTGGACACAGACTTAAAACCAGATATACTCTTTGATAAGTTTGAATTAACATAGCAACCGACATTCTCTGATGAATCTTTTCGTTTTCATGTATTTTATGTAGTCACAATAATTGCGTTTGCACTTACCTTCATCACCAACTAGTATTCCCGCCATACTTACGATCCAAAATGCTTGGTGTGGATTAATGCCTTCAGTTAGGGTTTAAAACTAAATAAACTAGACGCCGAAGTTTAAAATTACTTTGGTTCTGGTGACCATGCTTACTATGGAATACCTAAGAATTTTGACAAGTTCCCTTCTGCTTCCATTTGACTTATGACTTGTGTTTAATGATCAGCTCCATAAATTTACGTACGAAATAAAATATACCTTTGGAGGGCTTTTTTACGTACGGTGATGAAATCAGTTTTTATGCTTCATGAAAATGTTTTATCTATACGTTGAAGTGTTTGTACACATATTTTTGATAAGTAAATAACCAAAAATCGATTTGACAAAACTTATCGGTCTTCACAAGTGTGGTAGCTATCATACAAAACCCTTTCGATATGAGCACCCAAAACTAGCATAGCTAACCAAGCTAACCAAGAGAAACTTATGGTTGCATTTATGATTTTAAAAATATTGAAACATCTTGAGATAGGCTTGTCGACACAAATTTACTTATATTTGAGAACTAAATATGAATACTCTGAATTGAGATGCTCCCATATATCATAATGACATATTTAATTCGTCAATTTTCCCAATTATTCACTCAAGTGTAGTTTTTATTTGAATACACTGGTCTAACAAGCTTAAAGTTAGTAAAGACGACGATCTAAATGTATGAAAAGTAAAAACAAAAAACTCGGAAAACAATGAAAATTTACAAAATTTGGAAACGTAGATGGTTCTCCAATAAACGTTGTGTTATACTACGTAAAATTTCATTTTCACAAGGTGCTCCGTTATTAAGGAAACTTTTGCTTGCCAGAAAACGTTGATTGTTTCTTCCATTGTTGTCCTACACGAGAGTGGAATCCACCATAATTTATAATACCTCGTCCACCCTCATGATTACTGCCCTGCATGCTGGCTTCGGGAGTTTCCCGGTTTAGCTATGATGTTTTGTGGAGGTTATTGCGCTTCTTGAGCTCTATCATGAGTGGTTTTAAAGCAGGTCACAATTGGCATCAAACTCTGCATTTTTCAAATGCATAAATCTTTATACGGTTGATTAGCAGTCAACAAACACTTTGTGTGCAAAATGTTTATGTGGATAAAAGTAATTTATTGTCAATGTAAATATATGCATTTATGTGTATTTTTTCCAATCCATTTTTCATCAACAACACGTACTTCCTATTTTACTTAAGCATGGGATGTTATTATTTATGTGTAAATAACGCCATTAACAGGACTTCTATTTTTCACTGATAGAACAACTGGTTTCGATTATCTATTGTTCATCATTAGGCTCTTTCAGTGTTCAATGTTACTCGTTTAAAAATTAATAAATTATTATTAAGTGAAAACAAATAATAAGCAAATATGTATTTACAGCATTTTGGCTTTTGTTTGTGTTGCTGTCAAATATTTTTGTGTACACTGTCGAAATATACAATGATTCATGTGTCACACAAACTTGTATGCTGTTTTGCAAGTTAAAAAACTTCCTTTCTATTTCCATTTGTTGCAAATTTTTAACTAATGTACGATACGCTACATACAACAATTATGAATGCTGAACATCAATATCAACAGATTTTCTTTATCAAAGTTTAAACTTATATGAATGTATTTCCGATAAAGCGATAACTAATAAATATTGATTATAATCAGGAAACTTAAAAATTTATTACAATTAATTTATTACGTGTGTGTGGTTTTGCGGTGATATTTATCTATATATATATTTTTTTATCTAAGAACCATGGTTATATACAGTATCAAATGCTGATAATTTAATATCTCGATAAATACAGGTCCAATCTCGCATAATTTTTTCTGTATATCTGTATCTGTGTTATAAATTTACGTACCACTCGCTCTAATATATTACAATGTTAAATACATTTTGTTGAAAAAAATTGATTTCACAAATAGCATTTAACACTTTACACACATATTCGTCTGTGTGAATCGTTTATCTAATTTTGCGACCTTCGTTGATATTTTTTCGTTAAGTTTCGTTTCGTCAAAACTTGCCCTACTTACCATATCAATTGAAGATAATATATATCGTCGTTCAGCATGCAGGCAGCGTATGTTCACTATATGCTTGGTTAAATATTTATTAGTATATTTCTATATATCACATACGTGTATTAATTTTTTAGTGGAACCAGGTGTTTTGAACAAACAACAATGAACGAAACATGACCAGATTCTTTTCAGAAACAATTAAATATATATTCAGTTAGTTTTACTAGTAGTAAAATCCCAGGTTTTTGTTACAAGAATTTAAATACTTTTTTATAACTTTTATTTTTGTAACATTTGTAGCATACACTACAATGATATAGTCGTTTCATTGAAAAACATGTATCGTCCTTGACATACACGACAAATCGTAGGCTCAAATTATTACTTGCCCTAAAAACGCAACATGAGTACGTATACAGGTTCAAGGTAAAATAGTGATTTATTTAGTATTGGGAATTAACTAAATAAATGCTTTAGTTAATTAACCGTACATTTTCAAAAGTATTTAGGTAAATAACTGGATTTAAAAAAAATTCATCAAAAAGGCTAATGAAAAATGATAAATATTATAATTTATTTTTTTAGACGGGAATGTTCCCTTCTGACATAACTTTACAACGGCAGCTTGCTTCAACATTCAAGAAATGGGATTCACGCTCTACTTTCTTCTAGATGTAAGAAGACTACTATAAACCGTGAAGAGAAACTTCGTCAAAATAGTCGAAGGGTGCTGGAAAATCATATGGATAATACCATGTCTTGTATGTGCCCGGAAGCTAGATAAGAGGATTTTCAAATTTGTACAGAAATATCGATGCAAAAATCAGCACCTTTTTCAATTTATATATAATGTTTGTTATAGTGATGGAACCGGAAACAGGAATTGGAATGCAAAAATGACAGGATGGATTATCAGAAAAGGCAGATGTAGTACGTATTTATATGCATTCGTGTGACATTGGGCTCAGAAAAAAGGTACTTAATCTTTTAATGGAAAAATGCCACTGAATTAGACAAGCTTATTTCCCTTTTGAACAGATATATGAGGATTATTACATATGTGTGTAAATGACATTTGTCAGTTTGCCAATTTGATGGGTAGTATTTCATATATTTAGTCGTTACAAATGTATAATCTCTGGATCAAATATTTTTCGTTTTGGCTCGTCTTGACGAGTAACATGAATGAAATATTTTACGACAGGAAGAACTAATATTATTTGGTCAAAAACCAGAATTTTTAAACGGGTAAAGTTAGGTGAAGCATAATAATGTTTATGAGAGTTTTCCAGTTTCTAAAATACGTAAGGTTTTTCTCAGTACTCCTGTGCTCATAAAAAATGTTTACCGTACGGTCAAGCTAGTAATCTTGACAGTTTATTGCGCTTCTTATCCGCAAGTGTCTTAAATATATTGGTACATATAAATCCCACGCTCAACTTTTAAACATAAGTACAGATAATATTTTGGGGATTTGGCTTTATCTGTATGGTGGCCTCAAAAAAAAATTTCTTATTCTCGATGAAAAATACAACATTTCGATAGTACAACAGCCAACAACTCCGGTTAGAGCCGATAAAATAAAAAGCAGAAAAGTTTGGTAGTAGTTAAAGCTTTCTTGATGTTATATATAATTATCAGTGAAAACTGTTCATTTTTTCCCAAGTCATAAAATAGCAAATGAACTTATTAGCTGTAAATTCCCTAGATATTTTGGTACATATAAAGTCCATGATAATGTTTAAAGTAGAACAGGAGAAACTATTGTATGGATTATACTTTGACTGTTTATGCCCTCAAAAAATTTCATGGAATAATTGGGTCGTGATAAAAATTATAATAATATTTATGGCACAATAGCCGACGACTCAGGTTGTACAATTTTAAAAAGCTAAAAAGTATGATAGTAGCTTATGAGATCTCAATGTTACATATCATTTGTAGTAAAAACTTATAATTTTTGTACAATTTTAGCCAATAAAGGATACTATATCAGCTGGATTCTATTTTAAAGTTAAAGTTTGAAACGAGGATAATTTTCTAAGATTTAATTTCCTTAGCGTTCTCAGAAAAAAAGAAAGCAAAGAAGAATTACATATTTGTTCCAACCAAATATTACAATATGTTATACAAAATTACCTGACATTTAACTAGTGTGACCCGTTAGCGATTTTTTACGTGAAGTCTATATAGTGTCGTTTAATTTGTTATGCTAATTCTAGCGGTATGTGCTATTTTTCACAAGATGTGTAAGCTGTTGTTATTATGTAAATTTTCGCTCATCAAATTTATTAGATTGAGCAAATAACATTTTATATTTATGGATATCATAATATTAAACTGCTATGTATTTTCATTCTTCTAGAATTGTGTTCTTAAACCAGGAATCAGAGGCGAAACAGTGCACAAGCTGGGTATTCACAAACAGGTGTAGTAATTTCAGTATATTACAAAAAACAACTCAATTTACACTATATCTTGTTTTAATTACTGTTGACTGAAATTATGTGATCTAGTGATGGACCCAAAACCGAGAAGAAAATTAAATCAAGAGAACTTTGTGAAAGCAGATGAACGAAAGTTAACAAATTCCCATGCAAGAGGTGGATGAACGTAATCAAATTAGAAAAAGATTTTTTTTAATTGTACGGTGATTGGAATTTTTTTTATAAATTGTGAGGTGATTGGAATATTTTTATTTATTTTATTAGATTCTCAGTACTAAAGATAAACTGGGCAACAGAGAACTTATAAGGTGACACTGTATGCGGATTGGAATGGAAATTATTAAACGATAAATGTTAGTTTTCCTAGCTATTGTAAATGCCTTCGATTGGTTAGGAGGCTTATTAATGTTGCAAAAGCATTTGTTTCGTTAAATAAACCAAATCGGTAATAGTTGTAATTAGTAGCGATGAATGCTTTTAGCTGTACACAAACTATTACTGTGATAATTTGACTTGAAACTGGCACTTTACGGTTCGTTAGAAAACTAGATCTGGGTAGGAATCTATTTGAGTAATTATTTGTTTTAAAACTCGTAATAACAGAATACAAATGGAAGGATAAAACGTGCTGGTGAAAAAAATGAGTTTTTTTTGTATAAAATCCAAATATTTTATATGCTTTCGGTATTTCGTCCCATTTTTTTTAAAAACCATGGTCAGATTTTCACATATTGATAATTATTATTTGTACGTAAATTTGAAATGTGAGGAAAAAATTATTCAAACTTTAGAAAAGTATGGTATCCCTGTAAACCTACTTAATACTGTAAATTTATGTGCATAGATGTTTATATTTATAATAATTTATATACTGAAATAAAACCCGCATACAATTTTTCAAGAAAAAATTAGGCTAGCTTTTAATGCAATAAGAAAACTTGTAAATCTGCTATCCTTTGTTAGGAAAAAAGTTTTTTTTTTTCAAAATATGACTTACATATGTATTTACTTTATTTATTTTACTTTGTCTAAAATTATCAGCTTAAAAACTTGGTATTGAAGAAACATGCAAAGTAAAATAATAGATTTTATTATGATCGTGTGTACTCACCTTAATGTAAAGATCAAACTGAAATTAACTAATTCTAATGCTGAAAGTAGTTGAATATTATTTATAAATTCCACCTCAAAAATTAAATTTTCGTTCAGTGGTTTCTTAAAACTGGGCAGGGTAGCATAAAATATAAAATAATGATAAAAACTGAGTATCTTTGTAAATGTTGGTGAATTATTTTTGTTAGATATTTTCGTATCTCTTGTTTGAATCTATTCCATGTTGAATACAGTTTGTTTTCGGAAAATTTTCGGAACAAAAAGCATTCTACACGTAGATTTTGTCTGTGTGATATGTATGTAAACTGTGTCGTTAAATATAAATTGATTTTAGGTACTATTATTATATGTTATTTCCAAAAAAACAAACAATAATTTTTTTCTTTTAATTTCAGGTGAAAAGGATTTATGTTAATAAAGTTGTCTACTGGCAGCCTGCTCTGAAAATTCGTGGATGTAATCCTCCCCAAATTGGTGGACACAAGTAGATTCGAGCTAATATTTGGAGAATTGAAATATGTGGGTCTAAAAACACCAGGAAGAATTTTGAGAATGATAGCTCTTATTGTTTTTTAACAAAAGGTAGATAGAATAGTGAAGCTTATCTAAAAACATTTATACAGTAATTCAACAATAATTTACTCTGTTTTATTTTATTTACAGTTGGCCAAAAGAATGTGTTTTAGAAATGGGTCAGGAAAGGATAAAAACGATGAAGAGAATAATATACAACTTGAATTTTTACAACTACGCAGTAACCCTGATGGTTTACCGAGCTGATGTTCTATTAGCCTGGTATCTAAAAACCTGAATAAAGGTATGTCTCAGTAATATTTCAACAAATGTGTAAAAATTTGAGTGAAGCTGATATTGGTTCCGATGCAACTTTCAAGTTTCTTGATCAAAACTTAAACGAAATTATATTACTATATAAACGTGCTATTTATAAAACATTTGTACAAACAAGCAAACAAATCAGAACGATTTTTCAAGCCAAACATAACGACAGATTATAATAGTTTTGCTTAAATTAAGCATTTCCTTAATTTTAATTTAAAATCTAGTTTTCCAGTTGAGAATTTTTATGCTGATTTAATTTTCTGTCATATTTAGTTTCAGTTTACATTTAAAGGAATCTGAGTAATATGCCACTTTTATTTTGTGTTATTTCAGAATTGTGTTGCTAAATGAAGGATTAGAGAAGAACACTGTGTACAAGTTGGTTTTTCACAAAAAAGGTGGAGGTAAGAAATATATTGTAGAACAAACTCAATTCACATTATATCTTATATTGTGTGATTTAGTAAACTTGAAAAATATAGAATGCGAAAAACGTGAGGACAAGTGGACAAAGCATGGACAAAATGCCATGAAAGCGGTGAATGTGCGGTATAAAATTGGGAAAAAATATGCATTTTTAAATTATGAGATGATTGGAATATTTTTATTTATTTGATTTGGTTCTTAGTACTGCTCTGTTGGAACGAAAGATGCAGAGAGAACTTACATGTAAATCAACTGCGAGTCAAAATGAAAAAATACGCTCAACTTTGTCAAATTTATGATAGTTTTGCAATATTTGAAATGTATTAGCTTGGCTAAGAGTAATATTAAGATGAGAAAAGTGTTCGTTATGTTAAGTGAAGTAATTCAGTAGTTATGAATGGGTGCAGCGGTATACCAATTATAACTACTGGGATCAAAATGACTTATCAGTAAACTTATTTAAAATACAAGTAAAGGAAACCGGACAACCAAATATTTCAGGGAGAGCTAAAGGAGCATAATATCCCAGTATAATGATCACTGTATAATCAATTAACCAAATAAGTATTTAATATGCAATTTCGTATTTATGATCGAAAGCCAATAACTCTGCTTTATTTTTTGCTTTATTTAATGGATTAAAAAAAGCTAGTTAGTATATACATTTTTTCAGTCACCATCAAGAACCATAATCATAGTATGATCTAGCTCATGTACCTTAACTATTCATATAAACTTGTTAGACTACAGTTACCGTAATTACAAGGTAAGCTGAACCTTTTTTTTTTGAGCTAGCTCTCAATGCAATAATAGTACATTTTAAACTGCCCTACTTTGTAAGGAAAGAAGTTAAATGTTTGACTATTTTCTCATTTTGGTCAAATCGTCAGTATAATGTTTTTTTATTTAAAAAGATCTCAGGTTAAATGTTAAATTTATTGAGATTTTGTATGCATTTGGATTCAAAGCTCTGGATAATTTGATTATAATTTGGAAGAGTTGCTTTGAATATTGTATTTTGTAAATTAAATTTTAAATACTAAATTTATTTGAAATGTTATGAATTATTTGTATTCATTTTATCGACACACACATTAAAACAGATTACAATAGTTTAAATTACCTAGATAAAAATGATCAAATATCTAAATCTTATTATTATTTGTAGTATTGTTCGTTTATTTCAACCTATAGTTTTTAACACTTTATTTGAACTGTTGTTTTTGAACTGGAAAAATTATGTGAAAAAACTTCGTTTCTAGGCAAAGTTTTTGAATTTTTATTTTCTTTTAAACTTAATTAATATGTAGTTTAATCATTAATAACTTTGAAATGTTTGATGGAACCCTCAGTAATTATTGTACAACAATAAAATAAAATAAATAAATAAGATTTCATGTTCTTGGAAATTACTTCGGTTTTTATAAAAAACTTTTAGAGTCGATTATTATCTACATTATTTACCTGTTTAACAAGAACATATAAACGTAAATTCTGGTAACGATCTTTTGCGGGCATTGTAAGTCAAATATTGAATCCTTTTAATTAATAAATTTGTGTTGAATTCACTGAAAATTTCCAAAAAAAACTGTAATTGGTGCAGGTAACCTTTGAAACAATAAGGGAGCCAAAAAGACATGTTGTTTTAACGATACTAAATATATTGGTATTTATAAAAGTTGACCGGTGGTCAAGATTAAATCATTTTTCTTCGGGTCTAACATTTTATGTTTTACCTTGAATTCAAAAGTAAATGGCTGTGAATGCTGACTAAAACGAGATTATACACAGTTTCATAATAAAAGTTTCATATTCGCTGATCTGTACATCAAAATCAAAGTTTTCATTTAAAAAACTAGATTGTAAATTATCACGTCAGAGCTTCATTCATTTCAAGCCAAACTTACTTGCATTCATTTATATACAAATAAGTATGCATTCCCTGTTTTGTATGATTATAATGTTAATACATGCGCGCACACCCAAAAGTGTTTACTCAGTTAACATATCTGTATATACCTTACCCATTTAATACTAACTTAAGCAGGTATACTTACCGTATACGATAAGCATGCATACATGTATTAATACACCAAAACATAACTTATTTTTAGTATGAAATTTGTTTGAAAACTGATTTTCTGGAAGGACTATGAATTTTAGTAAAGTTTTTGATACATAAATATTTTCAGCTTATATCACATAATTTATAGTATTATTCACATACATGCAGTTTTAAATAATTCAAGGTGAAATTTGCTTGCAAACCGCCGAGTCGTTTCTATGTTTTATTTGTAAATATTAGCAATGTATATAAGCTTTCATACATTGGTATCTTAACTAGGCAGTCAGTTCATCGAAAGGTGAACTGCCTGCTAAATAATGAGCTGATATATAGACTTTGTTGAAATTTGGCTTAAACTAGCTGGTTTGCCGTATTAAGACGTCGTTGAGAGTTCAGCCGCTGCTAAAAAAAAGTAATAAAGCTTGTCTAATCAACCAAGTTAGTTTTTTGCATTTTTAATTAAATAATTCTTCGTTACAAATAAATTTAGTACGAATACATATTTTCTTTTGCATCCTGTGTTATCATGCTACCAAATAAAATATAATATACAAGCACTAATTGTAGAAAAGTTGGACGATGTAAGAAAAGGTTAGAATCTTGACAAGCCGTGCCTGCTTGGTAACGTGTGGGTTTTTTGTTATGAAATATACGACACATAAGAGAAGACGTCGTTGAGTGCACCTTAATTTTCAGCTCAAGATTTTTTTAAAAGTTGTAACCGAAATATTAATTTAGTTTGAAATAGACTACACACATTCAGTCATTTGTTTTTAGATATATACATCATTGCTTGTATTGTAGATTTATAAAAAATAGATACATAATATTAGTGTCTACAGTGTTGATATATATATATATCTTAATATACATAAATATATATTCATATCAATTATCTCAAACAAGGATTTCGATAGAAATTCAGATAACCAAATTTGATTTACAAACTTCGTTAAATTGAGTGATTACTTCACTGATAAATCAAATACTTTATTAGGTCATTTCAAATAATGTAAATATGGATAAAATAAGTTTGTGCTATGACTCATGCAACTATGCGATATATTTGGCAAGTAAGTTGTCATTTATTCACAATCAATATATAATCAGAACACCAAATTTGACTCAAAAAGAACAAGCACTGCAACGATGAGTCATTATATTCTGTTTAAATTCAGAACGGTGGGTATTTTGTGACACGGTTATTTATTTTGTTGTGTTTATGCTAAACGAAAGAATATTATCAGTTATAAGTGATGATATATGCAGAATGGGAAGACCAGTCATTACCAGGATGCATTAAAGTAAGTATTAATTATGAAAGTGAGCAATTGATTAGCAAATTGAAACCTTTTATTTAGGAAACATCAGTAAATGCATTAAAAATCCGTGATTCACTCCATAAATATTTATACAAAATGAGAAGTTACGATCTTTACATGTTAACGGAAAGCTTTCATGTAACTTGTGATAAATCGGGTAATCTGGTTATCATTTATTTCGATTCAAATATTTGAGCAGAAGGCGATTTAAATATGAAAGTCACGTAATTCAAGATGGCGTGTATATACTCTACGATAGATTATTATCAGTTATTACGAAGCTGAAAAGCGAAGCTCAGCGAGTATTGACTTTAGCGTGTTTGTCCGTCTGTCTGTCTGTCTGTCAGTCCGTCTGTGAACACGATAACTCAAGAACGCGCTCACCGATTTCGTTCAAAATTGGCATGCAGATCACTATGGTCAAGGGCAACACCCCTATTGATTTTCAGCCTCCTGAGTTAAACTTCGAGGTCAAAGGTCAAAATCAATTTTTTCAACTTGATCATAGTGTACATTTGAACATCGCAATCGAAAGCTCTCGTCGAGTAGATCACGAATCATGGGTCACTTTAGGTCAATGTGATCTCAGAGTGTCAGCAATGGGGGTCAAAGTTTCCAACATCGAACACATGTCATGTGACAAATCATTCGAAAGCGTTTTTCATTGTCAGCAACATTGTTAAACAATTTCATTTGTAGCATTGTTTCAGCTTCGTCGTTATGATCGCTATTACAGCCGGTTTATTATGATACATGTATGAGTCAAGAATAATTATTGTATACACTAACAAAAGTATACACACCAAAAACTAGGGGTGTATACTTTTGCTACTACAAACCCCACAACTAC